>PVKP010006881.1:0-80315 GCA_004027715.1 Plecturocebus donacophilus | reverse complement strand
ACATTGAGAAACAACGCAAGGCTGCAGAAGAAGGTGAATCTGAGCCCGGAGCCCAGGCTCCAGGCTTCCAGGTGAGGCAGGCAAATATTAGAGGCTCTTGCCCTGTTCATGCTTCAGGCTGTAATTTCCCCAGCCAGCCTCGACCTCTCTCTGTGTGTCCTTGGTGGTGATGGCCCAGTGGACTGCCCAGCCCCAGAAGAGCTGGTGTCACCCGTGTGCCAGGATCCCAGCAGCTGTGGGCAGGAGCACCAGGAAGTGAGAGGAGAGCTGGGACCTGGAAATGAGTGTTGACTGTGTCTGAAACCGAGCGTGGGGCCCGCAGCCATCCCTGCCCCCGGTCCTTCTGCAATAAGAGCAAACAGGCCTTCTCTAGCCATGTTTGATGCAAGACGGCCTGCAGCTGTGACTTTTTACAGCCTTTGATAAAGGAATTAACCCCAACACTACAGAAAATGTGTAGAGTAAAACATTTACACTTTAAAATGTGTCTCCTCTTTGACCGGCAATGCTCACTTTCCTGCATCTGTCCTGCAGAAATAAAAGCACCTGTGGGTTCTATCCAAGAGTAAGGACGTTAATTAGCAGAGTTTCTAGGGCCCAGAGCTGGCAGTCATCGGAACGCTTATTGGTGGAGGAATGGTCGAAAAAATGGTCTGTTCACAATATGAAATGTTTTGCAGCTACTGAAAGATTTAGATCAAGCGAGCTGTGCATTGATCTATATTAAGCGAAATAGGTGAACTATGGGCAGTTATGTAAAGTGCGTCTCACTTTTAGAAAAGGACGAGGAATGTGTATGCACTTACACACTGTATTAGTTTTCTGTTGCTGCTGTAGCAAATTACCACAGACTTAGTGGCTTAAAACAAATCTATTCTCTAGTTCTGGAGGCTGGAAGTCTGAAGTCAGTCTCACTGGCTAAAGTCAAGGTGTGAGCAGGACTAGTCCCTTCTGGAGGTTCTAGGAGAGAACCCATTTCCTTGGCTTTTCAGCTTAGAGGTTGCCTATATCCCTTGGCTTTCGGCCCCTTCCTCACATCACTCCAACCACTCGCTTCCACTGTTTATCTCCTGTTCCCTCCTTTGACCTTGCCTCTGACTTAGGAGGACGCTTGTGATGACATTTAGGGCTCACCCAAATAACCAGGGACAGTATCTATATCTCAAGATTCCTAACTTAATCACATCTGCAAAACCCTTTTTGGCATGTAATAATATCCACAGGGTCCAGGGATTAGGATCTGGATCTCTTTTGGAGGGCCATGCTTCAGCTTGACACACACAATCACACACACAGGCACACACTTATACATACATTATTTCCCTAGGCTGGTGTGGCCATAGAGAAAGGCAAGAAATATTCGACTCCAGATGAACACTGCATTCCTCAGGGGAGTGTCTGGATGGGGAGAGATCACTAACTCCTTTATTCATTTGAATTGTTTAAATTACATCCACGTCATTGCACGCAACTGAATTTTATAATTTAATCCAACAAGGGAACCAAAGTGGGTAGAAAAGGGAGCGCTTCCTCAGCCGCTCACCAGAGGTAACTACTTGGAGCAAGCTGGACGTGTCGCCTCCTGTACGTCGCTCCAGGACACACATGCCTGCCCACACGTATGCGCACAGGCATAAGATTTTATTTCCGTAGTTAACGAAACGAGCCTATGCCGATATTTGCTTTCTTCCCTTCGCCATCGACATCAGTGACATATCACCATGTAAGGAAGTTTAAATCTGCCTCAGTCTTCTACAAAATACATTTTTTGGGGTAGGTAATACGAGCCAAATATACAGCAAAATATCATTTTTATAAAAAGATACAAAAATATGGCTGGGTGCGGTGGCTCACGCCTGTAATCCCAGCACTTTGGGAGGCCGAGGCGGGCGGATCACGAGGTCAAGAGATCGAGACCATCCTGGCCAACATGGTGAAACCCCATCTCTACTAAAAATACAAAAAATAGCCAGGCGTGGTGGCATGTGCCTGTAGTCCCAGCTACTCGGGAGGCTGAGGCAGGAGAATCGCTTGAACCCGGGAGGCGGAGGCTGCAGTGAGCTGGGATTGTGCCACTGCACTGCAGCCTGGCGAGAGTGAGACGCCATCTCAAAAAAAAAAACACAAAAATATGGTACAGTAATAGAAGTATATAGAAATATAGGGAATTGAGGACCATGCGGGTTTCCTCGAGGCTGAGGGGCTGGAAAGGAAGGAAGGAGAGTGAGACCAGGGAGGGGTCCCAAGGATGCATTGCGCTGGATTAGCCAAGTGTTACTTCTTTAGCTCCTTGGCGGCACTTGTGTTATTACATGTTTTTGTATGTCATAAATATTGCAAAATAATTTATCAAACATTAAAAAAAATTAAAAGCCGCAAAAAGAGTTATTATATAAACATGGTTGAGAATTGAAAAGATACTTAAGGGTAAACAGTGGGAAAAAACAGAATTCAACCACCTATGGGCCACCATCCAGTTCCCGTCTCCTGAGGCAAAACTGGTACTCGGTGACATAGATATATTTTCTTTTTCTTTTTTTGAGACAGAGTCTCACTTGGTCACCCCGGCTGGAGTGCAGTGGCGTGATGTTGGCCCTCTGCAGCCTTGACCTCCCAGGTTGAAGCCATCCTCCCGCCTCAGCCCCCTAAGCAGCTGGGACTGAAGGCACGCACCAGCATGCCTGGCTAATTTTTGTGTTTTTTGTAGAGATGGGGTTTCGCCATGTTGACCAGGCTGATCTCAAACTCGTGGACACAAAGCGATCCGCCTGCCTTGGCCTCCCCAACTGCTGGGATTACAGGCGGGAGCCACCATGCCCGGCCTTCTTACATATTTTTTCACAGATGTTTTTGCATACTCTGCCAGTTTATGCAGTCACTTCTCTATTATTAGTTCAAAAGAGTGTTTTATAAGCGATAGAGATTAACCCTTTGTTGCAATGCACTGCAAATATTTTCCTCCCGTTTATCTTTTTTCTTTGCCAGTCTTTCTAGATACAGAGTTTTGCATTTTTATAAAGTCAAACATGTCAATCATTTTCCTTATGGGCATTTACTTTTAGGCAATGTTTAGAAAGGCTTTCTCCACCCCAAGAATTTGGAAGTTTTTCGTGGGTTTTTTTTCTAGTGCTTGTACCAGCCTTTCTTTGTACATGTAGATCTTGAATCCATCTGGATTTCCTTTCATGTGTGAGGTGTGGTGTGGGTCTGTATCCATTTCCCGGGGCTGCTGGAAGAAAATGCCACAACAACAGGAGTTTATCCCCTCAGTTCTGGAGGCCATGGGTGTGCGATCAGGGTGTCACCAGGGGCGTCTCCCCCTGAAGCTTCTAGACGACCGTCCCTGTCCCTGTCGGTTTCAGCTTCCAGGGGCTGCAGGCATGCCTTGTGGCTGCGTCCCTCCAGCCTCTGCCTCTCCGTGTTCTCGGCCTCCTCCTCCTCCTATGTCCTCTCTTCTGCCTCTAATAAGGATATTTCTAATTGGATTTAGGGCCCACCTGGATAATCCAGGATGATCGCATCTCAAGATCCTTAACTTGATTGTATCTACCAAGACTCTCTCCATGTTTTCTGGGAGTTGGGACATGGCCGTATCTTCTTTTTTTTTGAGACGGAGTCTTGCACTATCGCTCAGGCTGGAGTGCAGTGGTGCGATCTCGGCTCACTGCCGTCTCCGCCTCCGGGGTTCAAGCGATTCTCCTGCCTCAGCCTCCAGAGTAGCTGGGACCACAGGCGTGCGCCACCATACCTGGGTAATTTTCGTATTTTTAGTAGAGACGGGGTTTCACCATGTTGCCCAGGCTGTTCTTGAACTCTTGGCCTTATGTGATCTGCCCACCTTGGCCTCCCAAAATGCTGGGATTACAGGCAGGAGCCACCGAGCCCGGCGCCCATGGCCCTATCTTTTGGGGAGCTACCATCGACTCCATCACAGGGTCTAACTTATTCCATTGTCCAAGACATTTACCAGTCTTTATCGCATGCAGCATTTTCACCTGGTTTTCATGTGTTTAGTTGATCCCTGTAATTAGTGCTATACTATTTTGAGTTGCTTTTTAGTGCGTTTTGACATCTGGGAGTGCTTTTATTTCCTGTTCCACATTTATGTCTTAGGAATGGAGCTCTTGAATGTTCCAGTTGCCTGGGATGACTCTTCTGTCCTGAGCTGTGTGACCTGTTCTCAGGGTCCCATTGTATCAGGTGGGGAGCGGGCTACCGAGGAAGCAACAGAGCTTCAGGGTCAGACCTGGGTTTGAATCCCAGCGTCACCGCCTCACGTTGGTGGCTGGAGCAAGCCAGGGGCAGTCTCAGAGCTGGAGTTTGCTCACCGCTGGCTGACAATGCCAGCAGGGCAGGGCTCCTGTGAAGAATACACAAAATGGAAAACAGCACGAGAAGCTTCTCGCGGGGTTCCTGGCCTGAGCTAAGTGCCGTGTACGTGGTCAACTGTTATTATTAGCTGTTTTTCGAGTATTCCTATCAGTGCCATATTGGTGCTAGGGGTGAGGATAGGAGACAATCCTACCTTACCCCGAAATACCTTTTGATTTTGTAAAAATTGTGGAAAAAACACACATAACATAAAATTTCCATCTTAACCATTTTTAAGTATCTAGTGGTGTTAAGTACAGTCAGTGTTACACAGCTGTCCCCACTGTCCATCTCCAGAACTCTTTCTGTCTTGCAAAACTGAAGCTCTGTGCCCGTCAGCCCCAATTCCCCGTGCCCCGTCTCCTCCCAGCCTCTGGCAACCACCATTCTACTTTCTGTCTCTAAGAATTTGACTGCTCTAGGCACCTCATATAAGAGGAATCATGCAGTGTCCATCCTTTTCGTGACTGGCTTATTTCACTGAGCATAGTGTCCTCCAGTTTCATCCATGCTATAGCATGGGTCAGAATTTCCGTTTTTTTTTTTTTTTTTTTTGAGATGGAGCCTCGCTCTGTCCCCCAAGCTGGAGTGCGGTGGTGTGATCTGGGCTCACTGCAGTCTTCGCCTCCTGGGTTCAAGTGATTCTCCTGTCTCAGCCTCCCGAGTAGCTGGGACTACAGGTGCACGCAACCATGCCCGGCTAATTTTTGTATTTTTAGTAGAGACGGGGTTTCACCATGTTGCCCAGGCTGTTCTTGAACTCTTGGCCTTATGTGATCTGCCCACCTTGGCCTCCCAAAATGCTGGGATTACAGGCAGGAGCCACTGTGCCCAGCCCAGAATTTCCTTCCTTTTTGAGGCTGAATAATATTCCACTGTATGTACGTGCCACCGTTTGTTTATCCGTTCATCCATTGATGAAAACTTGTAAGCATCTTTTAATTTTCGAGCCGTGTGTATATGGCGACTCTTTGTTTCTAATTTTTGCAGTTTTAAAGTTGATTGACAGCATGTAGTGCCTCTGATGCCCTGCTTTTCTCACCTTCCTTTCTCAGGCTGCACTTACCAGTGGGCTACCATGGCCGCGCCTCCTCCGTCGTGGTGTCTGGCACCCCAATCCGAAGGCCCATGGGACAGATGCAACCTGATGACTGTAAGAGACCCAGTGTCCAGGCCCTGCTGGGGTCCTCCTCTGTTCCCACGCGGTGAGTTCTGTGGCCTCACTCACAGCAGCCCCTTTTCTGGTGTCATTCCAGCGAAGCCTCCTGTATATGGTGCCTGCAAGCTCCTGGACATGGAGCTGGAAATGGTAAGTGAGCTTGGCGTTTTATTGCCGCGGGATCCATAGGCACCTGGCGGGAGAGCCCTCTGGGATGCTGCCTGCGCCATGAGCCGCCCGGTCCTCTCCTTCTCAGCACATCGGCAACTGCTCTGTGTCCCCACCTGGCCATCACAAGGACGGTCAGCCCTCATGACTTGCAGATTCTGTATTTGAGAATTCACCTACTTGCTAACATTTATTTGTAAGTCCAAGATTAATATTCACGGAGCTTTTGTGGGCACGCGTGGACATGCGCAGAGCAGTGAAAAATGTCAGCCGCCTGATGAGCACCTTACGCCCAGCTGAGGCTGGCAGCCTTCTTGTCTCAGCCCACGCTGTAAACACGTGCCCTCTGTGTTCAATTCGGAGCCATGTTTTTTGCATATCTGTGCTTTTCTGGCGGTGTTGCTGTTTGTTTATAATGGCCCCAAGAGCAGTGCTAAGTGCTGTCCAGCGTCCCTACCGTGGAAAGACTCTGATGTGCCTTATGGAGAAAGTACGCGTGTTCATGAGCTTTGTTCAGGTGAGTTAGGCCGCTGCCTGTGAGCTCAGTGTTCATGAATTGACTGTATCAGCCCCCTTGCTGGGCCCACACAACCTCAGAACCGTGGTCACTTTAGGGCTGCACACTTTTTTAAATTAAACTATTTATTTATTTATTTTTATATATTTATTTTTTGAAACAGAGTCTCGCTCTATCACCAGGCTGGAGTTCAGTGATGCGATCTGGGCTCACTGCAGCCTCCGCCTCACGGGTTCAAGCCATTCTCCGGCCTCCGCCTCCCGAGTAGCTGGGACCACAGGCACGCGCCACCACGCCCGGCTAATTTTCCTTTTTTTAGTAGAGATGCGATGTCACCATGTCGGCCAAGATGGTCTCGATCACTTGACCTTGTGATCCACCTGCCTCGGCCTCCCAGAGTGCGGGGATTACAGGCATGAGCCACCGCGCCCGGCCGGACTTTTTATGTTGAGGTCATTGTACACTCACATGCAGTTGTGAGAAATGACCCAGAGATCCCAGTTCCCTTCACACAGCGCACCCACCCCCCCGGCAGCAGCCTTTTTAACCGTGGGGCTCTACCAGCCTGGATGTCGAGATGGGTACAGTCCGTCCCACCACCCAAGGATGCCTCATGCTCCAGGGCTGCTTTTCAGAGGGGACACTGAAGTCTGGCAGCCCGAAGGCAAGGGGCCAGGAAAGTGATGGGCAGGAGGAGCTGCCCTGGAGGAGGAGCCTGGCAGTGTCTTCCGCCTCCGCTGGATAGTTGGATGCCCCAGGGCGGACTCAGGCTCCACGTGGGAAATGCAGACAGCAGCTGGAGGGGCTTTCCCACAGTCAGCACCTGCAATATTAGGTGTCGCCTCAGGGAGCTCTGGGGCCACGTCACTGACAGTGTGAGGAAGCTGCCGTGGGGCCACCGAGGCCGAGGCCGTGGGAACCCCAGTTGGTGGAGACCGGCTGGAAGGCGGACTGCTGCTCTGAGCTCCCTGTCTCCCCTGGGCTTCCCTGCGATCTGGAGCTCCCTGTCTCCCCTGGGCTTCCCTGCGATTCCTCTGGATTCAGTTTAGAGGAGGGAAATGAGCACTGCCGAACAGCCCGCGGGTAGCCGGGCACTCCCTGCCAGCCCTCTGCGCCTCCTGCCTTAGCCAAGGTGCCATGTGAGACTTCGGGAGGACTCCCAGCTGAGAGTCACCAGCGCAGGGCATCTGAGCCCTGGTTTAGGGGCCGTGGTCTTCTCTCGAGATCTAAGGACTCTGCAGGCAGACGCTTCACCTGTGCTGGTCCCTGTTGAGGGGGAGAGAAAGGACAGGGAGTCAGCGTGTGGAGAAACGGTTGGGGCGGAGAGCCCGGGTCACCGGATTGAAGGTCGTGGGGTTCTCCATAGGATCATGCCTTTGGGTTTGTTTTTTTTTTTTTTATCTTGATGAAAGTTTTGCAATGTTTAAATACTGTCACAGAATAAATAACATGGTGACTAAGTTTTGCAAATGTCATGGCTGGGTCTACGTGTTTTTGAAGGAGATTTCCCAGTTTCTTCTTTCGAATGGTGTCCGGCTGGTCTGTTCGTTCACGGGCATCACGTTTGTGCTGCTTTTCCTGAGAGGCCGTGGGGTGATGGATCGGGGTCAGAGGCTGTGGGCTGCGCCCTGTCTGGCACTATTTGCTGCATTAGGGAGGCAGTCTTTTGGTTTTTCATTTTTTAAATGTGTACTTTTTATAATTTTGTATTTTTTGAGACAGGCTCTCGCTCTGTCATCTAGGCTGGAGCGCAGCCTTGACCTCCCTGGCAAGCAATCCTCCCACGCAAGCCTCCGAAGTAGCTGGGACTGCAGACATGTGCCTGGCTAATTGTGTTTATTTTTTATAGAGGTGGGTCTCACTGTGCTGCTCAGGCTGGTCTCGAACTCCTAGGCTCAGGTGATCCTCCCACGTCAGCCCCGCAAAGGGCTGAGACTACAGACATGAGCCACAGTGCCTGGCCTGGTTTTTCATGAGACGAATACGAAGCCTGATTGTTTCAGTTTTACAAGCCCCACGTAGCTCTCAGGTCTTAAAAGGCAAGGCCTGTGAGGGACGAAGAGGAAGGAGCGGAGTGGCCTGGGACACACTGCAGGAAGGAGGGGGCCGCTGTGGAGCTCAGGGACGTGGAGCGAGGGCCGGGGATGGGAGCAGGCCACACCACTGCACGCTGCTGTCCTGAGGTGGCCACCTGACCTCTGACTTAGAAACACAGCATTCATGCCCGGCCCCTGTGGCCATCCTGGTCCATGGCTGGAGTGTGGAAATACCCGACCTTTGCTCTCTAGGTGACAAGTGACCTGGACGGCTGATCAGCTCCAGATTCTAATGAACTCTCCCCCATGTCAGGCTTTTTTTATAGGCCCTGGAAACAGATTGGGAGAGCCGATCCCCATTGCCAAGGCCCATGAACACATCTTTGGAATGGTCCTGATGAACGACTGGAGTGGTAATTACCGGCCCTCTGCTCCTGTGGAGATGAGCGGGAGGAGGCTGGGGACTTGGGACAATGTCGCAGCAGCTGAAGATCTGGCACTGGTCCAACGTGGCAGGTGACGCGGTGACTGAGAGCGTGGGTTTGGGTGTCAGCAGACTCTTCCAGCTCTAAGAACTCAGGCCACTCTCAACGCCTCCGAGCTCCAATGGCCCCATGAGTGGAGAGGGACACGGCCGCCACCGTAACTCATATTTACTGAGCACGTACATGTCAGGCCCGGTGCTTAACACCCTACATCTGTCCTCCCACTGGTCCTACAGGGTGTGGGCCATATTATCATTCCCATTTTACAGATGAGGAACTGAGGCTCACAGAGATTTCAATTAGTTGTTGAACTAAGATTTGAAGCAAAACGGTCCAACGTCTCCGCCTGAGCTCTCAGCCCTTTGCTACACGTGGGGGGAAGACAGCATGATAAGCCCCAGGAGTCGCCTCTCAGAGTCTGAGGATGAGCTTTCCCGCCACTTCCTGGGGCTTATGGTGCCGTCTCCCTCCCATGGGTGGCAAAGGATCACCATTTCGTCATCCTTTGCTGTAGCCTGGCACAGTGTCCTCAAAGGACCTCTGTCCTTGGTGTTGAATGGTCTTGCCCCTTGGTCCTGGGGCAGCCTGGCTGGGCTGAGCTTTGTGGAGAGGGCTGTGCTGGGTGGTTTGCTCCTTGGTCAAGGGCAGGAGGGGTCTTGGGAGAGGCCCTGATCAGCCTTTGTAAGTCCCGCGTCTGCCCTTCTTCTGTAGCGCGAGACATTCAGAAGTGGGAGTATGTCCCTCTTGGGCCATTCCTTGGGAAGAGTTTTGGGACCACCATCTCTCCGTGGGTGGTGCCCATGGATGCTCTCCTGCCCTTTGCTGTGCCTAACCCAGAGCAGGTAAGCCCACTCTCTGAGGAAGCCCGCAAATCCAGCCGTGCTCCCTCCGAGGCTGTGTGCCCACTGAGTGGACATGCCAGCCGTGCAGACCTGCATCAGGAGGGAAGCTCTGTGCCCACGGCATGCCCACAGCAGAGTGCCAGGGAGTTCCTGGCCACAGTTACCTCCAGGCAGCCATGGCATCATTCTCCTTTGTGGTTTCCCCGACCCTGGCATGGTTCTTGGAAGAAACACAGAATTTTGTAACCTCGAGAATCTTCCAGCACCAGGGGAACTGGCCAGCGGGTGGAGAAGGACTCCTGGCAGGAACCAACATTGCACAACCTCCCAGGGCGCCATGAAATCGTGTTCTGTGCAAATGGCGCCGCCTGGAGCCCAACTCATAGAATGCAGTTTGGACCCCGCAACGAGGGCGTCCCGGCAGCCTCTGGTTCCCAGAACCACTGGACCCTGGTCTCAATCCTCCCTTCTCAGCCTGCTGCAGTCTGCCCCACTCCATCTCTGGCAACACCTGGCCAGGATCACCTGGGACCTGATAGCCGGTGCCATGACCTTGCGTCCCCTTCGGCGTGGACTTCCTGTGGCCCCTCACTCTTGTTGACATTCCCTCACCGCTTGGCTGCTGGCATGTGACCTGTCCTCGTCCTCCAGTGTCTCTGAGTCCCCACGACGCCCCTCTCCGATTCTGCCCTCTCTGTGGGGATCCAGGCCGCGCTCCCAGCCCTTTGCACGTCCGCCCTTGAGCAGCTCCGCACGCACGTGCTGGGGGCTCTCCCACCACCCGGGCAGCTCCTCACCCACGCCGCTGTCCCGTGCTCCTCGGCCTCTGGGGTCATCTCCTGTTTGCCGTGCTGCAAACAACCTGAGGTCTCTCCCTGCAAGCCAGTTCCAGCGGCGTCCTGTGGGGCTTTCACACTCGCCCTTGCTCGCTGCTCGCTTCAGCACCCCTGCCCGCCGCCGGCCGTTTTCAGTCCCCGGGACTTGACTTTCCCCGTAGCGGCAGTGGCCCCGTGCAGTCTCCCTAGGGCTGCAGGCCACAGCCTCTCTGCCTGTCCTCCAGGCATCTGCCCTCCTCGGGGGCTGTGGTCACTGGGCTTTGCCCTGGCTGGTGACGTCTGGGCCCCCTTCCTCCATGCCTGCTCTTCCCCAACACCATTTATGTCCGACCGTCGCTGCTGTTTCCCCTTCTGAGCTTTTATTTACCTACTGTTTTCCTCGGAGTGGCTCCCAGTTTAACACTTAATGATATATTAAGAAGGGAGCTCTGCAGTCCTGCTGGCGTCACTAGCTGCACCGTTTCGTAACTTAAAATCACCGAAAACGGTCTCCTGTCCCTCTGTGACTCACGTGCCATGCTCTGGAAATCACTGCAGACGTTCGGGCCCGGCCATGCCAGCTGCCCCCTAGCTGGCTCCAGCACCCGCCGGGGCCGCCCACCTCTGCTGTGACCCGCTGCCTTCCAGGGGCCCTGCGTTTCCTCACAGGCCACGCTTCGGTCCCCATCTCGGCCCATCTGCCGCCCGCCTCCCTTTCATCTCCTTCGCGTGGCTTTCAGGGACATCTCTGGTGTGGCTCCTGTGACCTTTGACCTGGTGACGCCCCTTCCATGGCTGCTTCTCCTGGAGCCCCACAGTATGACCCCCCACTGCTATCCAGTGGCGCAGTGCGGGCTCCCTGGAGAGGGAACGCCCCTGCCGTCTCAGACCCTCTGCCCGGGGGAGCTCAGCCCGCCTGCCCGTGACCTCTGTGCTGTGCTTTGCCCTCCCAGGACCCCAGGCCCCTGCCGTATCTCTGCCATGACCGGCCCTACACATTTGACATCAACCTCTCCGTTGCCCTGAAAGGTATGTCGTGGGAGGACTGATGTGCCCAGGGGCTCTGAGGGCATGTGTGCCCGTGTGCCTTGACCTGAAGGCTCCTGAGCTTTGGCACGGGTGGGGCACATGCTACAGCCCTGGAGACGTGCGTGGCTCTTCTAAAGGAAAGGGGAGGGGAGGGGACGCCCTTGTGCTCACTGGCAGCCTCACTGGGCCCACAGGGCGTGGCCTCTCAGCGCTCAGTGATGGGGCTGAAAGTGTGGAGTGCAGGAGCTCCGGCTTCCGCGTCGGTCCCCTCTCCAGCCTCTGCAGGGGCTGCCTCGATTTCACTGAGTGCCTGTTTGAAAGCCTGTCCGTGTGGGTCTGCTCGCAGGAGGCTTGGCTGAGCCCCGGGGGCCACACAGAGCGCACGCACCAGGGCCCCCGGCCCCCACCCTGGGCCAGCCCCAGGAGCCTTGCAGACAGGCCCCCGACCCCCACCCGGGGCCAGCCCTGAGACAGACAGGACCCACCTCTCCCTGCGGCGAACAGCCCTGCAGGGCATTGGTGATGAAGAGACTGGCTCTGCAGGCTGTGGCTCTGCTCAGCTGCGGGACTTTGGGCAAGCTGCCCAGCCTGGCCATGTCCTGGTTTGTCACCTGTGAAATGGGATCGTCAGGGCCTTGACCTCACGGTGCATTGTGAGGGCCAAACGTCAATTCCTGTAAAGCTGTAGGGCACGGTCTGCACCTAGGAGGAGTCAGGTGTCACTTTCCAGTCCCCACGGGGGCCCTCAGGTAGGGAGGGTTTGCCTGGTGGCCGCACACAGACCTCCTAGCCACACTCTGGCCACGCCTCCCTTTCAGCTCGGTTCCTTTCTTCCGTCTGCACACCCAGGCTCTGCGGTGTCTGCCTCATTGCCACTTCCAGGGTCTCAGCCCTTCAGGAGGCGGTTCCTGGCAGGAGGCTCAGTACCCCGCCAGAGCACGGAGCTGTCCCGTGGGAGCAGGACGCTCCCCAGAGAGAGGGCTGCCAGGAAGAGCCTGGCTGATTGCAGGGCTGGGACTCGTCCCGGTGTCACGAGTTCTAGGCTGGCCTCCCGCCACCCAGAGTGCGTGCTTGGAGTGCACTTTCTGTCTGCTTTCATCCTAGATATTTCTTTCTGGCTGCCAGAGGTGAACCCACCCGGGGAGGGCACTGGTGGAGAAGGGACGAGGTTAGCCAGAAAGCGCGGTGTCCGGAGATGTCGTCCCACATGTGCAGCTCTGATGTCCTGAGTGGGGATCTGGGCGAAAGGGTCTGGGGAGGAGCAGGCTTGGGGGACCCAGACCTTGCAGGGCTGAAGAGCACACCTGTCCTGTGCCACCTCAGAGGGGAAGTTAGGAGCAAGGGAGGAAGCCAGGTGTTGAGGACGTGGAGGAGCTTTCTACTTATCAGTGCTGTTCAGAAGTGGAACAGAGACAGCCCGGTACCTTGTGTGCGTGTAGTAGGTGTTTAGTCAATATTGTTCAGTACATTGTGAAGTGGCACACTGCCCATCCCTGGAGGAGCTTGGCCTCCATCCCTGGAGGGACAGATGACCCAGCTATCCAGAGGGCTCCTGAGGGGACCGCAGGTTATCCTTGATCAAAGATCACAAGTCGCCTTCAAATGGCACACTATCTCCAGTGGACCTGTGGGTGCGGGGATCATTGTGTTAGGAAGGATTCCGAGGCTACATCTGGAGCCAGGGCAAACATGCGCTGTGATCAGCTAATGCTGCCTGCTGTAGGCGTGGGAGGAGGAGGCGATGGCTCGTGTGCATGTGTTGGCCAACCCTGGACATCCCGGCTCTGATGTCCTAGGAGCTAATTGTTTCACGGACCCTAAGTGAAATCACGGTGGACAATGGGAAGCTTCAGCCACAGAACAATTCATTTTTCATTTTCCTCCCTGATGAGTGGAATTAAGTCTTCATGGACATTGCTTCTCTTTCCAACAGGAGAAGGAATGAGCCAGCCGGCTACCATATGCAAGTCCAATTTTAAGGTGAGTTTTGACACTGATCGGACTGCTTCTTAGAGTTGAGGGGAAGAGAGACTTCTTCCTGGCAGGAACAGGAGGAGAGCGTTCCTTCTGGGATACGCTGATGGTTCCGCCCGTGAGCCTGCAGCTTCCACAGCCTCTCTTTCAGGAGTGGCATGAGGTCAAGAGTTCTCTCAAGATCGAGGCTGCATAAATGTGGCCAGTGATTTTCTCGGGGGACAGCAGGTGTTCCTGTAAAGGTCTAGTCCCTGGTTTATCCTGTCCCGCCAGGGGCTGTATTGATGAGAGTGACTTATTTTTTAAGTGAACTGTTAACTGAAGCAGAATGCACCTTGATAAAAATACACACATTACTGTAATCCCAGCACTTTGGGAGGCCGAGGTGGGAGGATCACTTAAGCCTAGGAGTTTGAGACCAGCCTGGGCACCATAATGAGACCTTGTCTCTGCGAAAAAATAAAAAAGTCAGCCAGGCCTGGTAGCATGCACCTATGGTCCCAGCTACTTGGGAGTCCAAGGCAAGAGGATTGCTGGAGCCCAGGAGGTGGAGGCTACAGTGAGCTGTGATCATGCCACTGAACTCCAACATGCATGACAGAGCAAGACCCTATTTCAAAAAATAAACATTAAAAAAGTGCATATTATACATGTACAGCTTGAGGGATTTTCCTAAAATGAACATGCCTATGTGGCCAGCATCCAGCTCAGAAGTGGGAAATTTCCAGCACCTCAGCGGCCCCGTGGGACCCTTCAGGTCACTTCTTCACCCCCTCCAGCAAAGGTCACTCCTCTCCTGACCTCTATTTCCATACATTAAGTTTGTTCTGTTTTTCAGTTTCATAGAAATGGAATCCCACAGTAGCATATGTTCTTTGCTAGCTGGCTCGTTTCAGTGTTATATTTGTGAGATCCGACCCTGTTGCTCTTGCAGTGATAGCTAATTTTTCTCATTCCCTTACAGTGTGGCACTATATAAATATTCCACAACTGACTTATTTTTTAAGTCATGTCAGTTCCACCGTTGATGGACATTTGGCTGTTTCCATCTTTTTGGCTATCATAGAGTTACTGTGAACATTTTAGTGTGCACCTTCTGGTGCACGTGTACGTGCATTTCTGTTGAGTGTTTGTCCAGCAGTAGACTACCTGGTCGTGGAGTACCTGTGTATTCAGCCTAGTAGCACTTCCGTACAGTTTTCGGAAGTGGTTATACCAGTTTATACTCCCACTAGCAGCGTGTAAGCATTTTGCTTGCTCCACATCCTCGTCAGCTCAGGGGTGTTTGCCTTTTCCTTCAAACCCATGCCGGGGATAGGGACTTCGGTTTGCATTTCCCTAATGACTAATGAGCTGGGCATGTTGGTCATATGTTTATTGTTCATTTGTTTCCTGACCTTTTGAATATCCTCCGAATCACTGTATTCCCAGTTCCCCTAGTTTCCCTTCTAATGTCATATTATTCTGGGCTCCTTAGGCTAGTAAGAAGAAATAAAGGGGCCACTTTACGTGAACTTGTGGCCAAGAGTCCATCTCTCGGGTTTCCTATGCCGGGATGCTGTGGCTGTAGGAATGCGGATGTGAGAAGCTGTGGCCTGGGGCAGGCGTGGGCATGCATTACCTTGAACATCTCTGTGGGCACGTGGTGCCTTGGTCCCCTCTGCCCACAACCTGACCTCCGTAGTTCTCCCTTGCTCCTCGGCCTGCCCTGATATCATTTTGAATCATTCAGCTCCGTTGCCCAATGTCCATTCCAAGGCCTGGAATGGGAGAATGGGAGTGAGGCCTTTGCTCATGAGAAGCATCTGCTTTGGTGAAGACTTGGACCTTCCAAATGCAGGACTGAGGGCATTCCCAGGGCCGAGTAGAGTGTCGTACACATGGACATGTTGCAGGCTGAGGGACTGAGCAGTGAGGTCAGCCCTGAGGGGCTGCCTGGAGGAGGTGGTCGGGCAGGCTTGAGGTAGCAGAAGGTTGAGGTCGGAACTGGTGAGGGAGATGGCAGAGCTTGGGGGAGGCCTCTGGGCAGCTCTCCAGGAGGACAGCGTGTCCTTGCTCTCAGGGACTGGAGAGGCCTGGCTGGGGGAGCTGGGGACCAGGGAAAGGCCAGGGAAGGCTGTCCTGAGCAGGGCGGGCTGTGCCTAGCTGCCTCCGGGACGCTCGGCTGAGCTGCCTCCGGGATGCTCGGCTGAGCCTGCAGCTGCTCATCTCACCTTGTATCTGTCGCCCGCAGTACATGTACTGGACAATGCTGCAGCAGCTCACTCACCACTCTGTCAATGGCTGCAACCTGCGGCCGGGGGACCTCCTGGCTTCTGGGACCATCAGCGGGCCGGTGAGTACCCAGCTGCACAGCGGGCTGCCCACGCAGAGCATGCCTACTCTCCACACAGCCCCCAGGGCCCTCAGCTCACCCTCAGAGGGGATTTCAGGCCTGAGGTGGGCGTGGCTCGCAGCTCTGTCTTCCTCACAGCCTTCCTCTCTGGGTGCAGGAGGGGCTTCTCATCCAAACTCAAACCTCAAGAGACGGTGTGAGAGCGGAAGCCTGGGTCTGTGCCTCCACAGGGGAGCACTGCAGTGACACGTGGGGAGGAGTCGGGGGACGGCCATCGTGGCTTGGTTGTCACCATCTCACACTGTACCTCCCAGGATGAGGTGGCTATGCAGCTGTGCCCCTTCCCACCCGCCTGTCCCCCTGTAGGCCTGCGGGAGTTGCAGAACCTTCAGAGATGATGGCTTGGGGTGGTGCATGTGTCCGTCGCTCCCCAGGGGGCCTGACCGAGCCCTGTGGTTCCTGGAGCTGTGGCTTCCCCACAGGAGGGCATTAAGGATCATGGCGTCTGGGCAAACTGCAGCCTCCAGAACGGGAGTGGGGTGGGCGCTGCAGGGGGCACTGGGCACTCTGGTCGGGGATTCACTGATTCCTAAACAAGTGATGTCCCTAGTGAAACCATTGCTGTCCCCGCAGGAAGAACGGGCTGAGTCCAAGTCTCGAGGGCACCTCTGCAGCGACCCACCAAGGCCAAGGCCGGGTCTCTGAGGGGCATGCGGTCCCCTGCCATTGCTCGGGACTCTCAGGTCTCGCTGAGCAGGGTCCGTGCCAGAGCCAAGGCATAAATTCCTGCTACCCTTTCTTCCTTTCCTGTGATGAAGGAGCCGGAAAGCTTCGGCTCCATGTTGGAACTGTCGTGGAGGGGAACGAAGCCCATAGAGCTGGGGCACGGACAGACCAGGAAGTTTCTGCTGGACGGGGATGAAGTCATCATAACAGGTGAGGGCTGCCAAGCCCCGCGGCTTGTCCCCCTCCATGTCCGCCATGCACTGTTCCAGCCGCGGGGCGCTCCCGCCCGGCCACCGAGCCATCTGTGCTGACGCATCCTGACTCTGCCTCCCACAGTCTGTCTGCTTATTCTGTCCTTCCCCGCAGCCGTGGCGACCCGGGACTTCACGTGTGAGTCTCCCCAGGCCAGAAGGACTGCAGACGTTCTGCTTGGTCTCCCTGCTCTCTGAGCAAAGTTATAAAATGCTGGCAGGATCCTCAGGGTCCAGACTTTGCAGAAACTCAGTGGCCTATGACTATGATCGAGGCAGGTTCAGCTGAGTTAGTGACTGAGGCTTCTCAGCACCCCATTCGAGGGAGGTGAGGGTGCCTTTTAAGTCTTCTGGGGGTGGAGGGAGGCCTTCTGCCTACCACATTTTACTAATAGAGGGGAAGGGCACCGTAACGCTTAGGGAAGAGCCAAGTTGAACTCCCAGGTCCCCCACCAGCTGCGGGACCTTTATTAAGTTATTTAACCTTTCTGAGACTCAGCTTTCCTCATCTTTAATTTTTTTTGGGGGGATGGAGTCTTGCTCTGCTGCCCAGGCTGGAGTGCAGGGGCACAGTCTCGGCTCACTGCAGCCTCCGCCTCCCAGGTTCAAGCGATTCTCCCGCCTCAGCCTCCCGAGTGGCTGTGACTACAGGCCTGCTAATTGTGTATATGTCAGCTTCCGTGCTTAACTAAAAGCTTGCAATAGTTTCCTAATACAGCCGGCCAATTTTTGTGTTTTTAGGAGAGACAGGGTTTCACCATGTTGGCCAGGCTGGTCTCGAACTCCTGACCTTGTGATCTGCCCGCCTCGGCCTCCCAAAGTGCTGGGACTATACGTGTGAGCCACGACACCTGGCCTTCCTTATCTTTAAAATGGAGCGAATACAATACTTAACCTCACAGCATTGTTGGAAAGATGAAATGAACTCGTTTGTTCCCTTAGTAGACATTTATTGAGCACCTACACTGAGGTTCTGGTGATGAAAAGACAAACAAAGTCTCTGGTCCTCTGGGTTTACGCTCCAGTGTCATCATGACTGCACCATTTCACAGATGAGAAAGTGAAGGCATAGCGGGGTTAAATGACTTGCCCAGGATCTTGTAGCCTGTAAATAATGACATCCGTTTCCCCTCCAGGCAGTTAATCTCCAGAACCTCCACGTTTAACACCTTTGATAGGGTCTAAAGCACCTGTCAGAGGGCTTCTTACCTTGTGAGTGCTTAAAAATCATGATGATGGTCGTCTTTTCATAGTCATCTTTATTGCCATTGCTGTTTTTCTCCAGAATCCAGTTTTTAGAAGGCTTTGCCTCTTGACCCCTTCTTCTTCTTTATTTATTTATTTTTAGACAGAGTCTCACTCTGTCGCCCAGGCTGGACTGCAGTGGGGGGATCTCGACTCACCGCAGCCTCCGCCTCCCGGGTTCAAGTGATTCTCCTGCCTCAGCCTCCCAAGTAGCTGAGACTACAGTCGTGTGCCATGACGCCCAGCGAATTTTTGTATTTTTAGTAGAGATGGGGTTTCATCTTGTTGGCTAGGGTGGTCTCGATCTCTTGACCTTGTGATCTGCCCGCCTTGGCATCCGAAAGTGTTGGGATTTCAGGGGTGAGCCACCGCGCCCGGCCTGATCCCTTCTTAGTGGGATCCCTACATGAAGGACAGGAATCAGTGGCACCCGGTGGCCCACGGAGCAGCCCGCCAGGGTGAGGGGTGCCTGGCTTCTGCACTCACACTCCACGTCCTGCTCTCCACCTGCTGACCACACTTTTCCCTGCGGATGCCTAGTCGTCACTCTTCCCCTCCTCCCTTGGCTGTCTTGGTCCGGCTGACAACCTGTGGGCTGGAACCTTGCACCCATTTCATCAGCACGGTCTGTTGGGCATCCTTGGAAAATGCCTGCCGCCTCTGTGCCGTGGACCCCCTCCGCACCACCTCCCTTCCGGGCCTGGAATCCTGGAAGAGCTTTTGCACCAGGCCTCTGCGATCCATCCTGCTCGTGGTGCCTGGGAAACGAGGCTTCCTGTTTGCCTTTCCCATTGCTCTTCCGCTCAAGGCCTTCTCACGGACCCTGTTTCATCAAGTCCACATCCTCCTCTCTGCATCTGCTCTACCCGCTTCGTCCCGCTCTAGTACGTAACCCTCCGTGATAAGCGAGCTGCTTTTCTCCCTGCCTGCAAACCTCTGGATAGACGCTGGCTCAGCCCAAATGTTGCCTTCTCTGCTTGCTCAGGGAGACTCAATCTCTCTGTCCTCTCTGCCAGCAATTCATGGAAAACACAGAATTCTGATTAATTGTGTATGTGTTGGTTTCTGTGCTTAACTAAAAGCTTGTGTTAGTTTCCTGTGGCTGCAGTTACATAGTACTGCAAACTTTGTGGCTTAAAACAACCGAAATGTAATCTCTCACAGCTCTGTAAGGTGCAAGTTCAAACTCCACGTGCTGGCAGAGCTGCGCGCCTGGAGACTCTGGGGAGGGTCTGCTCCTTGCCTCTCCAGCTTCTGCTGGAAGCCGCTTTGGGCTGTGGCTGCATCACACCGGTCTCTGCCCCCGTGGCCACATCTCCACATCATCTCCTTTGCCTCTCTCTTATAACACCATGTGACAGTATTTGGGACCCACCTGGAAGTCTCCTCATTTTAACATTCCAACTTAATCACAACTCCAAAAAATTTACTCTATAAGGCAACGTTCACAGGTCCTCCACTGCAGAACTCTTGGAGAGCAAAGTTCAGTCCGAATAGCAGCCACGTGGTGCATGCTCAGTGTGGCTGTTGGTTGGTGCATTGAATCAAGTGGATTTGGTAGAGAAGAGGCAGGAACAGCTCAAAACAGCAGGTGATACCCATTATTAGGCAATAAATACCCATTTTGCTCCCATTTCTGCAGTCTAATTAAACCTCTGTAATTTGAATTAGACAATATTTACTGAATCTCTGCTAGGGGCAACCATATTGTAGGCACAGATGTGCCTTCCTTATTTCATTTTTTCTTTTTTGAGACGGAGTTTCGCTCTTGTTACCCAGGCTGGAGTGCCATGGCACAATCTTGGCTCACCGCAACCTCCGCCTCCTGGGTTCAGGCAATTCTCCTGCCTCAGCCTCCCGAGTAGCTGGGACTACAGGCACGCGCCACCATGCCCAGCTAATTTTTGTACTTTTAGTAGAGACGGGGTTTCACCTTCTTGACCAGGATGGTCTCGATCTCTTGACCTCGTGATCCACCCGCCTCGGCCTCCCAAAGTGCTGGGATTATAGGTGTGAGCCACTGCACCCGGCCCCTTATTTCATTTTTTACTCACTGTAGCCCTTTGGTAATATGTCATTGCCCTGATTTTGCAGAGCAGAAGACTTAGGTGGATAGAAGGCAGGTAACTTGACAACAAGCCTGCAGCCGGGGGAGCCAGGCTGCAGCCGAGGTCTTCTGAGTCCCCTGCCGGATTCGTTTCCAGTCTTTCTGCTTGCCAGACCTACTGCAGACCTTTGTCATGGTTCTGCGGATTGAGTGAAGGTGTTTTCTGAAGTTTTGATTCGGGAAAAGGAAGGAAAGAGATGGGGTGGCAGAAGAGAAAATGATGGCTTTAGCTCTCTGTCGTCAGTGTGATAAGGGCCCCGACTAAGCCGTGCTAGACCAGGCAGCTGTCCAGGACCTGGGAGGAAGGAGACTGGTATTCAGCAGTAGGAATGCACATGTGTTCTTGACATTTGAGCCAGAGGAGGAGGGGGAAAGGAGCCAAGATGCCCTGAGAGTCATTTCCGTATTTGTTTGTGGACACGATGCCTTGCTCTGAAGGATGTTTGGAAGCCAGCGGAGGAATTCAGGGAAAGGCCCTTCCTTGGATCTGAGGAAGCACGTGTTGGCAAGTGGAGAGGGAAACGGGAACAGATGGGCGAAATGCCCTGGAACCAAGAAAGAAGAATCATAATCTGCTAAGAGGAGAGGCGTACGTTATGTATTCATACAAAGAAAAGAAGAATTTCATACAGAAGGAGACCACCGAAGGACTCAAATGAGGGCCTATTGCTGAAATGTGGGCTGTGTGTTTACGGGGAAGGGAGGGGCAGGCGGAGGAGCAGGTGGGTGCAGGCGTGTGTCAGCTGCGTTACCTCGTGCAAAGGTCTCCTGCGTCGGCGGCGGCTGTGCCCGCGCCCTCCAGGACCGCTCCGGGCGCGTGGTCCTGCTGAGCTGCTTTCTTGCTTGAAAGCCACGCGTGCTTTCTTCGGCTCTTCCTGGCTCTCCTTCTCCTTCTCTGACTGTGCCTGCTCAGATGCCTTCATGGCTGACTCTCATCACCCGGCTTTGTCACCACGGTCGTGCATTCCCACATCGGTTTCTAGCCACTGGCAATGCGCTAGAACATTCGGAAACGCTGACATCGCCCACACCGCAGCACTTGCTGCAGGCCGGACACCGGCACTACATTGTCTCTCCTTTTGAGACAGAGTCTCACGCTGTCTCCAGGCTGGAGTGCGGTGGTGTGATCTCGGCTCACTGCAGCCTCCACCTCCTGAGTTCAGGTGATTCTCCTGCCTCAGCCTCCCAGGTAGCTGGGATGACAGGCAAGCGCCACCATGCACGGCTAATTTTGTGATTTTTTTTGTAGAGATGGGGTTTCACCATGTTGGCCAGGCTGGTCTCGAACTCCTGACCTCAGGTGATCTGCCCGCCTCAGCCTCCCAAAGTGCTGGGATTACAGGCGTGAGCCACCGTGCCCGGCCACCTGCCATACATTTTCTATTCTGAACAAGGCAGCTACTCTTATCGTCTCTGTTTTTCAGATGTGGAAACTGAGGCCTAGGAAAAAGCGTGCTCCCCCAGGATCCCACAGGCGATAAAGGGCAGAACCAGGGTTTGAACCCAGGGGGCTGGGCTCTGGGAGCTGTGCTCTGAGCTCTTGTGTCCTGTTGCCTCTTTAAATGGTGCAATGAGATTCTGATTTCTGAGAGAGTCCAAAAAGCCAGAAAATGTTCAGCAAGGGAACAGGTGAAGTGAACAAGCCAACAAACATCAGCAAGATCTCTGATCGTCTTGGCGTGACTCATCCGTCTCCTGGTCTCGCTCACAAGCCCCATCTGCTGTTCAGTTGACAACTTGCGAGAGTGTGTGAGTGTGTCCTCGCAGGCGCCAGCACACGTGCATTTCTCACTCTCCTGCAGGTCTTTGATGTGTTGATGGCTGTGGTTTGTTATGGCTTCTTTCCTGGTATCTGACATTGCTGGGAAACAGTGTCTGAGCCAAAGTCTTCCGTTTCTTTCCCGGTGTTTCTCAGTGGTGTGTCGTCCCCCTGGGCTTCCTGTCTCTCTGTTTATTCCCGTTTCTCTGCCCAGCGTTACCGCTTCCCTGGCCTGGTACCGAATTCCTGGGCAAGGCTGGCCGGGGTCCCAGGGCGTAGAAGTGGTGACCCTTCTCCTTCAGGGCCATGGTCCGGAGAAGGCTCCTAAAAAATGCCACAATTCTGAGTTAGTTGTTTTGATGGATGTTTAATACATTTCTGCTGGGAGCCAGTTTTACTTTAATGGGCTTTTTTTTCTTTTTCCAGTGGTGTGGGTATGTCTGAGCATTGAGATGGAAAAGTGACTGACAGGAAAATAATGAAACTGAGCAACAGGATGGGGGGGTGTCGCTCTCGACAAAGGGTGTCCCTGCGTCTTGCCAGTGTGTGGGTCTCGGGGTGCGCCCAGCCGGGGAAGCTGCTTGACTGTGCTGGTACCAGGGAGGGGGAGCGGCCCCAGGGCCAACACTTCTGAGGATGCCACTGTGGTGTTCAGGCTGCTGCCTCTCCAGAGAAGGACAGGGTTGGCGTGGCCTGAGCCGGGAGGCGCGTTCAGAGGAGAAGGCTGGGTGAGCTGCTGCTGTGCAGGACGGCCATGGGGACCACCTCGGGGAGCTGCAGGATGGGTTCCAGGACGGCCATGGGGACCACCTCGGGGGGCTGCGGGATGGGTTCCAGGATGACCCCATCATGTAGACCCACCCTTGGTTTCTGGGTCCAGACGGCCATGAGGCTTCCTCGCACTGTGCTTGGGTTTCTTTCTCTCGGCTTCTGGGATCTTGTAATCCTTCATTGCTCCTCTTCACGTTGCGTAGCGGGAGGCACAGCTCCAGGTTTGGGGGCACAGTTCCAGGTTCGGGGCTTGCCTCTAGCCGGTGAGGGGGTGCGATGGCGTTTTTCTGTAACTCAAGGTCATGGGCATCCTTGGAAGTGGCGTTTGCCTCCATCCTGGGCCTGGCACTACCTCTTCTGGCTTTCACGCGGCCCGGGGCCCTTGAGAAGCAGTTCAGTCCAGATGTCAGAGGGCCTCTGTATTGATTTGATTCTGATAAGTGGCAGTTGCTGAAAACTCCTCTGTGTCACCTCCTGCCTTTAGAATGAGGTTCAAACCCCTTAGCATGGCTTCCCAGAGCGCGTGGTAACCTGACATCTTAGGGAACTGCGAAGGACAGTCTCACTGTCCTTGGATGTGACAAATGTATCTCATGGCTGAACCTCTGAGCCTTTGTGCATGCTCTTCCCTCTGCCTGGAATGCCGTTTTCCTATGTCTTCCCTAACGAACTCGTAGCTACCCGTCAAGGCCCAGCTCAGATGTCCCCCTTCCTGCCCCCTTTCCCTCTCTGCTTCTCATGCAGATGCTGTAGGCATTTCTCTGTATCTCTCATCTAGACCTGCTACTCCCTCTAAGTGGGCCCCTCTCAAGAGAAGAGACAGGCTTTTCTCTGCTTTTCCATCAGCCTTGTTAAAATGGAATTAAATGAATGAAACTAATGTTTATTAGTTTCTGAGATGTGCTGGGAATTTCACCCAAATATTTAGTCCAATCCTTACAACCTTGAGAGAGAAGCATTGTTTTTCTTGTTTGTAGATGAGGGAGCCGAGTTCTGAAGTCAAACAGCTTGTCCCCCGCCACCCAGCTCATAATGATTACGATGGCTGACACTTACAGGGTATTTGGAGTGGGCTGGACACTGTTCTCAGAGTTTCCTGCACATTTGCTTCCACCATCCTTGCAGCAGTGCTGTGGGGTGGGCACTATCATTAGGTCCACTGCACAGATGAAGAAACTGAGGTCTGGAGGGACCCAAGGTCACAGAGCCAATACATGGAGGAGCCAGGCTTTGAACTCAGGCATTCTGGCTTCAGGCTAATGGGCAGAGCTAGGATTGGAACCCAGACCTGTGTGGGAAGAGTTGACCACTGTATTAGTCTATTTGCACACTGCTGATAAAGACATACCCGAGGCTGGGTAATTTGTAAAGGAAAAGAGGTTTAATGGACTCACATTCCACAGGGCTGGGAGGCCTCACTATCATGGTGGAATGTGAAGGGCACGTCTTACATGGTGGCAGGCAAGAGACGATGACAGCCGAGTGAAAGCGGAAACCCCTTATAAAAACATCAGCTCTCGTGAGACTTATTCAGTGTCACCAGCCCAGCAGGGGCGAGACTGCCTCGTGGTTCAATTATCTCCCACCATGTCCCTCCCACAACACATGGGAATTACGGGAGCTATAAGTGAAAATGAGGCTTGGTGGGGGACACGGCCAAACCACGTCAGCCACAGGAAAGCTGCCGAGCCTTGCAGTGCCTCTGAGGATCCCGGGCTGTGGGGTGGGCCCGGGTTCTAGTCCAGGTGCTCCTACCTGAGACTCTGCCCAGCTTCTGTGGAGGGTTATTCTTGTGTTTAAGATGTGTGTGGGTGATTCTGACTGCACCGTCCTGCCTCGGGCCAGCTGTGTGCTGATGGGCACTGCTACCGCCTGGGTGTTGGTTCTGGGGAGCCCAGCAACTCTGTGACTGACCCTTGTCCTCCTCTGTTCCAGGGCACTGCCAGGGGGATGGTTACCGCATCGGCTTTGGCCAGTGTGCTGGAAAAGTGCTGCCTGCTCTCTTGCCAGCATGAGATTTTCTCTGCTCTTCTGGAAACAGGGCTCAAGCACCCCTCCCAACCCTGTGACGGGGGTCGCCCCTCAGGCTGTTGGCCTGCACCTTCGTTCGGTGACAAATAAAGCCATCGTGCTCGGAGGCCTGCACTGCTGCGGGTGCAGCTGTATCTGCTTACACTTGTGATTTGATCCATTGGGTCAAGGTGTGTACAGCTTCCCTGCCAGACATTCATTCATATGTTTCTCACTCTTATTAGTGAGGTCTGGGGTCTTTGTGGGGTTCCTTATTAGACATCTCGGGCCTCCGGTTATCCCACAGAATACGGAAAGAGAGTGGGACCTGTAGTCGTCGGGGTTCTGACTTCAGAAGTAGACCAAGGAGAAACAGGTTCATTCACGGATTTTTAGCAAATTGGCTTATGGGATTCTGGAGGGTGGTAAGTCCAAAACCTGCCGGGTGGGTTGCTGGCTGGAGACCCAAGGAAGAGCTGCAGTTTGTGTCTGAAGCAGTCAGCTGTGAAAATTCCCTTTCTCCGGAAAGTCAGTCATTGTTCGGTTAAGGCCTTCAGGTTATTAGATGAGGCCCAGCCACTGTGGCGGTCATCTGCTTTACTCCACTGATTAAGTGTTAATTTCACCTAAAAAATACTTTCCCAGAAACGTGTAGAATAATATTTCAGCAGGCAATATTTCTAGGCAAATTAATACATAAAATTGCAGCAGCCTCCATGTCCAGTATTTCTTGGGGCTGTTGAGCTCCTATGGGCTGCAGGCCCGGTTGCTGGGTCCTGTGGCTGTGTCCCCACACTGTCAGCTTTGGGAAGAGCCTCCGAGTCACAGGTGCACACCTGAACTGTGATGATGGCAGAAAAGGACGCTGTTTTTCACCTCCTACAAGCCCACGAGAGTCAGGAGAGTGCCCCATCTCTTCTGCCCCAGTCAATTGCACACAGGCAGCCCTGATCCTACCCTGGTTCCTGGGTGACTACAGCAGGGGAGGGTGCCCAGTGACCTTTCCTGGGCCTGATGAGCCTTATACCAGGGGCTGGGAGGATAGAGGAGGGTGCAGAGGCCATCCATCAGATCATACCATTCATTCATTCACTCAACAAGTCTTTATTGGGCACCTTCTCTGTGTTCAGCGCAATTCTAAGGACAAGAGGGACAATCAACAGAAGAGCCCACGTGAAGCTTACATGCTAGTGGAAAGAGACAGACAATAAACAGATAAGGAAAAGACATGACAGATGGTGATAAGTTTTATGGACTATTGGGGGTGTGGATGCTATTGCAAATGTGGTCATAGGAGGCCTTAATCCCATAGTACTTTTCCGCTAGAGAGCTGAAGGAGTGAGGGGAGCAGGCCGGATGGATATCTAGAGGCAGAGTCCTCCAGGCACAGGAATCAGCCGGTGCAAAGCTGGGAGGATGGAATATGCTAATCATTTCTAAATGTTCATCAAGGAGGCTGGTATTTCTCTTTTACATAAAAGCAATCTGGGCCGGGCACGGTGGCTCACGCCTGTAATCTCAGCACTTTGGGAGGCCAAGGTGGGTGGATCACAAGGTCAGGAGTTTGAGACCAGCCTGACCAACATGGTGAAACCTCGTCTCTACTAAAAATACAAAAATTAGCTGGGCGTGGTGGCACACGCCTGTAATCCCAACTACTTAGGAGGCCGAGGCAGGAGAATTGCCTGAACGTGGGAGGCGGAGGTTGCAGCGAGCCAAGATCACGCCACTGCACTCCAGCCTAGGCAACAGAGTGAGACTGTCTCAAAAAAAAAAAGCAATCTGGGGTCAGGAAGGCTGAAGTTAGCATGGCAGCTCCACAGTGTCATTAAAGATACCTCTGCTCTGCCATCCTTGGCATGTGGTTTTCAGTCTCAGGTTTACCTCATGGCACAAAATGGCTGCTGGAGCTCCAACCAGTATACCTAAGTTCCAGGACAGCAGAAAGAGACAACAAAGAGATGAGGATTGGGAGGATAGAAGGGCAGAAGAGCACTCCTTCCTCCTGAGTTAGGTCACTTTAAGCAGCTTTCCTGGTAGTCCCATACTACACATTTCTTACATTTCATTGGTGAGAATTTGGTCACAAGGCCACACCTCCTTACCATAAAGGCTGGAAATACAGTCTTTCATCTAAACACATTGCTTGCCCTGTGAAAATTAGTTTGATGGCTCTAAAAGAAGGGGAGAATGGATACGGGGGAGAATTAGTAGTCTCTGCTATGTGCATCACGGTCTGGGGCAGGACTGCTCCCAGCGGACTTTACTTCCTAAGCTCTGCTCTAGGGCCGTGCTCTCCAGGGCTTTGCTGATTTCAGTGGAAACACTGTATGGGGCAGATGTCAGCAGGATCTCCCAGATGCTACTCTCCAGATAAGAGTGATGCAAACACTTCTTTGGATTTGGAAGACAAGAGCCTTGCCCAGGAGTTTTGTGAATTCCTGGGGCTTCTGTTCCCAGGGCTACACCTGCTTCTGTTGACTCAGCGAAAACCCCCACTCTCCAGGCTGTGTTCTGAGATTGTTCCTAAAGCTTTCTCTCTTGGCATCTACCCGCAAGAGTGACTCATCTTCTTCTCAAGGCCCTCCCCTGCACATGGATAAAAGGCTCTCATGCTCCGCACAGTAGGGCTTTACTGGAGGTCTCTGGGTCATGGGCAAAGGTCACTTAAAATCATTATTAACCCACTAGTGTCTACTGCACCAGAGAATGCCAGTGCCATCTGTTGAGATCACAAGCCTGTCCCCTTGTTGGGCATTTAATGCACTTAAAGGGCCTGCTGATGGGAAAACCCGCTGGACTGCTCCAGAGTCTGAACCACACACAGGGCAGAAAGAGCCAGAAGCATTCCGGGCACCAGATCCACTTAAGAAACCAAACGAATGGGTGTTAGTGCCGGGTCCAGCCCGGGCGTTACATGGCAATGACTTTTGCTTAATCAGCGACAAGCACCTCTGTCTTACTGTCTCCAGCTCCGGAAATGCTCGTGGCCAGGCCACATGACAAGTGACTTTAATGGTCTTTAGTTGTGGAGATCTAATTTATTGAAACCTATCTGTGTGCAATAACATGCAATAGATAAACATGGCTTTCAAGGCCAGATTTCCTTTTTGACGGTGGTATTTTGGCGCTAAGGCGTGTTCACCTGATGAGTGGAGCGCAGATGGGATGATGAGCATCTCAAGGCAGGCTGGCCGTAGTTACCACTGTGTCTTCCTGTGCATTCATATCCCATTTCTCCTTGCTGTTTTTGACTAGTGGTGCCTTTGGAATATAAATGGGTGACGGTGGAACTGAGAGGAGCGTTCATCTGAAACTGTACCTGACCAGGAGGTGCCAGCCCAGAGGCGTGCCTGGCAGGATGGGGCCACCGCAGAGTTTACTGCCGGCTGGCGGGGGGCTAGGCTCGGGGGCACGCCACGGCAGGCACTGGATTCCAGGGTCTGGGAGCCCCGTCCCTGCTGCAGAGGCGAGCGGAGGAAGAGAAGCCTTGTTGCTGTGACCGTGGGACGTCTCTGTCCCGAGTCCTCTCACACACGCTGGACACAGTGTGCAAGAAGTAAATACCCTTGAAACATGACATTGCGAGCTCTCCTGAGGGTCAGTGGAGACTGGAACCAAGACAGTGTTTTTGAAGACAAGGGGATTCTTTGTTTTTTTTTTTTATTTTTGAGAAAGGGCCTCACTCTGTCACCAGGCTGGCATGGAGTGGCACTTTCTCTGCTCGCTGCAGACTTGACGTCTCGGGCTCAGGTGATCGTCTCACTTCAGCCTCCCAAGTAGCTGGGACGACAGGTGCACACCACCGAGCCCAGGTGATTTTTTTGGATTTTTTATAGAGACAGGACCTCACAATGTTGCCCAGGCTGGCCTTGAACTCCTGTGCTCCTGTGACCCTCCCTCCTTGGCCTCCCAAAGTCCTGGGATTACAGGCCACCAGGCCTGGCAACTTTGGGGCGTAAAGCATCATAATTAATGTTACCTCAAAGATTCCTGACACCAAAATGGGTCTCGAAAGTGGTCCTGTTTTTACATTTTCTTCCTTTCTTTAGTTTGGAAGCATATTCCTTTCATCAACCCCAGAAGAGTAAATGTAGCAGGGTTGTGTCCTGAAGTACGAGTTTGTTTTCCGTGTATCCCCTCTCCTTCTGTCCTTTCAGCAGGATCTCCAGGGCTTTGGGAGTCCTTTGCCCTCCTCCTGCAGAGAGGCAGAAAGAGACCTGTGGGAGATGGAGCAAGACTGGATACTTGCTTGCAAGCCTGTTTTTGTTTTTTAAAATCTGGCTCTTGAAAACTAAATAAGGCGGAGGTCGTTCTTCTTTTCAGGCTGTTTGCTAACAGCACCCCCAAAAGCTGGAGCAACGAGTTCTTTCTCGAGGAGGAAGCGGAGTAGCGTGGTCCATCTGTGCCCGCCAAGGTCACGATCCCAGAAATAAATAGACCTTTATTGTTACGAGGACTTGATCAATATCTGCCTCCATTAGATTTTAAGCTCTTTGAGGAGAGCCTGCTTTTGCTTACTGAAAGTTCACTGGTACCCAGCACATACGCTCGATGTATACTCGGTAAGTAAGTGAATGAATTCTGGGAGATCACTGGGACCACAGACTGTGTCTTATTCATAGGTCTCCTTCTAGTATTTGGAGGGCCTAAGGCATAAACCAAGCTAAAATACTTTCTTTTCTCCTACCTTGATATATTTGCTTTCATAATTGCCAAACAAACATATTTGCAAAGCGATGGCTTTTGTATGATTGAACATTGGTAAAATATACAACTAAACTTAATTATCATTGCACTTAAAGAAAGTTGATGGGATGGCAATGTTTGGATGAGCGTTTAAGACACAAATTCATGAATTATATACTTTATACGTTTTTAAAATCAGACTTTATTTTTTAAAATTATTTCTTCTTTAATTTCACTAAAATCACTATGCTCTTCTAAGCTTTTCACATAATTTGTGTTTTGTTGACAATATAAAAGATTAAAAAGTACATTGATTTATACTCTAGTGTACAGAAGTAATATCTTCATCAAAACTCTAAGCTAAATGTTAAAAATTGAAAAAATAAATTTTTCATATGCACTTTCAGTTTTCTTTGAAAATCTCCAAAATTGTAAAAAATAAAAAGCAAGATGCAAATTATAATTAAAGAACTTTAACATTTAATCCCAGAATTCTGTAAGTCAAAATGAAATGTCTAAATCCATTTTTTGAAAATTTAATAAAATCTGTTTTGCTTTGTTTTTCGATATGGGGTCTCACTATGTTGCCCAGGCTGGCCTCAAACTCCTGGGCTCAAGTAATCATCCTGCCTCAGCCGTCCGAGTAGCTGGAACTACAGGCCTGTGTCACTGCACCCAGATCAAAAAAATCGATTAAATTTTATTAAATATATTTTATAAAACAAAAGTACTTTGCAGTCCTAGTGCTTAACGTCCATTTAGTTGCCAAAGTCAAGCATTAGTGTCACTCTTTGTTTGGACTGTGAGACCCATGTGCCAACTAGGGCACATTTTGTGAGTCCCTCCAGAAGCACAGATTGGAATAAAGTTTGGTTTAAAAAATTTATAAAGTAGGTATGTCATTCATCAGTTTATGTCTTTAATACTCATCCAACACTGGCATTCCACCACCTCTCTCCAAATGCGATGATCATTCAGTTCCGTTGTTTATTTTACCAATTTTCAATCATATAAGAGCCAAAAAAGAAAAAAAGCAAGAAAATGGATATTTGATATAAGTGGGAAATGCCATTTGTCTGGGCGAGAATCAGCTACATTCTGGCTGGGAGGACGTGTGCCACAAGTTCAGTAATCGTTCCTCTCTCTTACCTGAGTGCTGCCGCTGACACGCCCGCCTCCAGGGTTGGACGGGCCACAGATCTGCCTGGCATTCACAGTCACTGTTGTTTCGAGGACACAGAGCAGAGGATGCGGAGGAGAAGTCCCCTGGCTCGGACAGTGTTGCTCATAAGACTGGCTGTTTGGGGTAAGGCTGAGCTGCACCAACCTGAGGCCCAGGGCATAGAGGTGCTCCTGTGAATTTGAGCGAATTGGTCTGTGTGTGCCTGTGTTATAAGCTGGGCGCTCTGTGGCATGAGTCCCAGGGAGGCTGCCCCCCACCCAAGACCTCACCCCAGCCTAAGGGCAGTTTGCTGCTTTACCTCCATCTCTGGAGCCCACACCATCTCTGGCATTTGCTGTGGAACAGAGACTTGCTCATTTCACTCAGCTGGTAACCGGCGGAGCTTTCAGCCTTTAGGACAGCGCTTTCCCGGGCCGGCCAGAGATAGTCTCGTGGTGTGTGGACCTTGATTTTGGCCTTTGGAAGCAAGCTTCTCCAGGGCAGGCTGTGCTCTACGCTTCTTTGGGTGCAAAGCTCCTGTTATAGATGGTAGCTGCTTCTAAATGTGTGTGGCATTATACTCACGGTTCTCCATTGCATAGCGATAAGCTCAAGCCATCTTCTTTCAAATGATGGTAGTGCTGTGTTTGGTAATCTAAGAGAAGAAAAAGGGAAAAAACCCATGTACGTCAAGGATGGTCACTGAAGCTCTCCTTTTGTAGCCTCAGTTTCAGGCTCCTGAATGTCATCAAGTCATTTAGCCTTCTGGGGTCTCTCTTCCCTTAATATGTGTTCGTGGAAAGAGCGAGCTACTCTCCTACCTCCAGGGTGAAACTCCACATCTCCCCCACTTAATGGGACGACTGCTGTGAAATGGAGGTGGCTTCAAAGAGACAATGCAACCTTTTTTGGCGATGTATATTGACCAGCAGCCTCCGTATGGTCAGCTGAAGTATTCTCAATTCTGGGGTCCTTCTTGGTCATGTAGATTAGGCGAGTGAGCCCTCCTTTCCTCGGGAAAAGGGTGTGGTTGGATGTAGTCAGGATGCCCCCTCCTTGGTGCAGAAGGGTGTAGAGGGAGTGGACCAAATTGCCTACGAGGTCCAAGGGGTGCGAGGAACTGACACCCCAGTCCTCTCTCCTCAATAGTCAAAGCTAGGAAATGGGTTTGGGTGCGCCTGTTGGGTCCTGCCTGAGGTCTGTTGGCAGGAAGAGCACCCAGGGCCCTCTGCAGGTTCATCTGCCTTGGTTCCTCCGGATCTGTTCTCTGTCTTTCCCTGCCCTGCTCTGCGTGCCCCGGGGGGCTGCCCCTGGCTGGACAACATCACCCAGGCTCATATGCTCTGCCTGCTGGCTCGGATTGTCCCGTGGAGACGCAGGCGGAGGTTGCAATGGAGGAGAAAGCAGCAGACAGCATCGTCCTCCTTACGCCTTTCCTGCTGAGCCGTGACTTGGGAAGTGGCTGTGTCCGCTGTGTCCTACTGCTTCTGTGGGCAACACAGCCACCGCCTTTGCTAGATTTTGGTGCCACAGTTTTCTCCCAGGGCAGTAATGGCTTCTTACAGTTGCTAACCCTGGATTAATGACTAACCCTTGCTGATTCTCTTAAGTCTACCTGTGCCTCTGAAAATTGTCCCCAAATTAAACCCTCTTCACTGAGCCTTTTGAATTTGCCACTTAAATCCTAATTGGTATTAAGATTGACAATGATAGAAGGGGCCCCATGGAAGCTCTTGGAATTGCTTCTTTGTGCCAGAATAGTAAACCAAAAGCAATACTGCATCTTCGGGGTACTTGAATGGTGTGCCCATCAAAGACTTGGGAGATGCAGGACCGGTGGTTCTAATCACATCACTGTTTAAGTCGCCTGCCTGGCTTATGCCAAAGTCAGGTGGGTTGTACACAATGACTATGGATTTTCATAAACACAGTCAGGAATTGATTCAGAGACTGAAAGTAGATCCTGGAGTCGAGTTGTTATTTGATGAACACTTCCTTGCTGTGGGAGGTGGGACACTAATCGCCTCTGGCACGTAGTAATGTCACAATGATCAAAATATCGCCAGAGGTAGTATAGGATGGGGAGCAGACTGAGAGCAAGCCATTAGCAACATAAGAGTCACTGGTACTTTCCTGCTGTGGGAGTATCAGTGATTCCATAGATCGTAGAGTGGGCTGGCTTCTCTGGATTGCCCTGGAGAGTTTACACAAAGAGAAAGGGAGAGTCCAAACTTGAATTCATAACTCAAGCTGCAGGTGGAGAATCAGACGGCACCTATGCAGCAGTAAAGAAACCTTTTACTTCACTTAGCCACGGGGCCGACATGGCTGAGGATCTGGTCCGAGGTCTGGGGCGCAGAGCTGCAGTGCCAGGCAAATGTGTAATCCTTCCGATTCTCTTACGAGAAGGACAGTGGTGAGGACAGTGGTGAAGAGGGACCCTGACACTTGGGATGGACACATTTGGGCAGACACAGATGAGGCTGACAACTTCGAACCCCCAAATTCCCGTCAACTTTTTTTGTTGGTGGAAATAGCCTCTTCACCCCTTCCCGAAGGAAACAGCCTCTTTTTGCATAAAATCTTTCGGTGACTTCACCCGGGGCAGGGGCAGGAATCCCTGCTCTCACACACACCCTTCCTATCTTCAGGATCACAACTAGTTAGTTCCTAGCATTGGCCAGAGGGAGAAGGGCCAGGTCTTCAGCATACACATGGAAACAGTTGCAGAATCCTTCCCATTTGTATTATCAGGAGTCTAATGAGCATGTCCAGGAACAGATTCCAAGGGATTTAGACCAAGGAAGATGTAAGGCAGGAATGTATTGATGTTCACACACTCCTGGAGGATTCTGGACTTGAGTTGGCTTGAGTACCTGGGAGTGCGGTAAACTGTCTGCTAAGTTGATCTGCTTAGCTGGAATCTAAACTCAGTAAGTGTACTTCAGTCAGTGAGGTAGAGGTAACTGGAATTTCCCTGGAATCCGTCAGGGGAGGGAGCTCGGAGGCCCAGGGAGATGGCAGTGTTGGAGTGGGTCCATTATGTGCATGCCTCTCTGGGGGGCCCTGAGGACAATCCCTGTAGCAAGCATTAAGACGTGTGTTGTTAGGGGGAGTCCTAGCTTCTTTTTTTGAGACGGAATCTTGCTCTGTCTCCAGGCTGGACCGCAGAGGCCCGATCTCGGCTCACTGCACCGTCCACCTCCTGGATTTGAGCAATGCTTCTGCGTCAGCCTCCCGAGTAGCTGGGACCACGTGCGTGTGCCACCACGCCAGGCTAATTGTTGTATTTTTTAACAGAGATGGGGTTTCGCCATGTTGGCCAGGATGGTCTCGATCTCCTGACCTCCCAAAGTGCTGGGATTACAGGCGTGAGCCACCGCGCCCGGCCCTAGCATACTTTAAGAGCTATTCTTTGTAGGGTGGAGATAACAATGGGAGATGAGCTGTAGTATTTGGTTCTCAGATTTGCATAGTCATGACGGGGTTCTGTGGACGGGGAGATGGCTGGGTGGTGCTTAATCATAAGAGACAAGGTGGGTACAACTGCCATAAAAATCAGCACAGACTGGCAGTCAGAATGTTCTGAACCACTGGGATCAGTGGTGTGGGTGATTGACTCATGGTAACTAGAAATGAAACAGATGCATCACCTATACAGACAGAAATGACTCTAGATCTTATGGAACAAAATTTGACTTGAGTCGTCCTAGTGAGGACCATGACCATTGACTTTATACCCACACCTAACCCCATTCATAGACTTGGGTCCCTCAAGGGACGGAGAGCCTTTGAGGAAGACCTGTCTGATCTGGGCATACGTTTATATTTTAAATCTTTCTCTAAGCATTTCCCAGAGGGACCCATGACCATTTGTCAGGGTGATCACGCACTGAGAAAAAGGAAATACCAAGACTTTGCAGCAGTTTAAAAACAGTCAGATCTAAAGCTAATCTCTGAAGACCCAAAATGGCACTGCGATCCACTGGTCAGAGGGTGGATTTCTAAGTCAGGTTGCCTGAGAGCGCCTCTTAGTGGGTCCGGTGGGATCACAGACCTATCCTGGGGTTCTTTCCCTGGTCCCGGAATGTACAGTCAGCAAAGGTGTACTTAGTAACTGATGAAATCACCACGTTTGTCTTTGGACCCGTGGAGTGAGGGGTATTATTGTAGAAGGGGCCCCGTGGAAGCCCTTGAAACTGCCGAAATAGTAAACCAAAAACAATACTGCATCTTCAGGGCAACTGAATTGTGCCCCCATCAAAGACTTGCGTGGTGCAGGACAGGTGGCTCTAACCACATCTAATTGGGAACCGTCCCCTTCCTACAAAAGCATTAATATTTAAGTCACGTGTCTGGCCTATGCAAAAGCCAGGTGGGTCCTAGAGAATGACTGTGGATTTTCATAAACACGGTCAGGAACGGATGCCATTTCAGAAGTTGTTCTGGATGCGGTATCTTTATTAGGGAAGGTCCTCAGCCCCTGGTACCTGCTGTGCACCTGGGATTGTGCCAGGTGACTAGAACAGCGATTCTCAAAGGGTAGTCCGTGGATTAGCAGCTTCAGAGTCACCTTGGAATGTGTTTGATGTACAATTAATAGAACTCCACTGAAGACCACCTCAATTAAAAATTCTAGGGGGCTCACCAGCTGTTAGAACAAGCCGTCCAGGTGATTCCGATGCATACCAAACTTTGAGAACTATGGCATTACAAATCGTTTCTATTGCATCACAATCAAAATGGATAATCAGAAGTTCACCTTCACCTGTTAGGAGACCGTGGCGTACCCTGAATGCATTACCTCAGGGATCTGCCAATCCTCTTCCTCTCCGTCATATTACATGAGACCCTTGTCATCTTGACAGCCCATAGAACTTTATGATTGTCTGCTATATGGATAACGTTATGCTAATTGGATCTGGTGAATGAGAACTAGCAAGTGCCATACTGCCACGTGCCTGCCAGGGCAGGGAAGAAAACACGTGGAAGTTCGGTGAAGTGCCACATTGGGGCAATGTCTTGGGTTCTCGCAGTCTGAGGCCTGCTGGAATATCCCCACTGAGATGAGAAACATGTGGCTTCACGTTGGGTCTTGCACCATAAAGAAAGAGGCTCAGCAGTTGATGGATCTCTGGACTTTTGAGGCAAAGTATAGAACGTTTGTGTGTGTGTATCTGACTGTGTGCACTGACTGGGTACATCATAAGACTGCTGGTTTTGAATGGGGCCCAGAATTCAAAAGGGGTCTAGAAAAGATATATCCAGACTGTGATGAAAGCTACTCTGCCATCTGGACCTTAAGATCAGCAGATTCAATGGTACTAGAAGTGTCTGTTGTAAATGGGGGTGCTGTATGGAATTCCTGACCATCTCCAATAGGAGAATCACAGTATCGATCCAACTGAACAGGATGGGAAGAGAGGGTCCAGAAAAGACATATTTGAAGGAGCCCTGGGTGTCAAGATATTCAAGGACCATCTAAATACCGACCAGAGGGCATCCACTGCAGAAAAGGCTCTGGGTGATCACGTAGATAAGATGACTCAGCCTGTGGGTGTCAGCCTCTTCCTCTGTCTACTCTGGTGTTTGCTCAGTGACATCATGAACAAAGTGACCGTAGTGGAAGGGATAGAGGCTGTCAACACTATGGGCTTTCCCTTGCTAAGGTCCATTGGTTCCCATAACTTCTGGATATGTAGCCTTCCAATGAATGAGACCAGTGCTAAGCCCCTGATATAGCTCCATTCCCAGGGATGGGTGGTAGGAGAAAGAGCAGCCACCTGGTAGCAGATTAATTACACCGAGTCCTTTTCCTCATGGAGGGCAGTAGGAATAGACATATTCCAGATAGGATTTCCCATCCCTGTCCCTCCCCGCCATTTGTGCTGTTTCGTTCTGTTTATTTGGTTCTGCTAAAACAGAAGGGCACAGACTGGGTAATTTATCACGAGTAGAAATTTATTTGGCTCATGATTATGAAGACTGCAAAACCCAAGATCAAGGAACCAGCATTTGGTGAGGGCCTTCGGGCTGCATCATAAACATGGTGGAAGGTGTCACATGGGCAAGAGAGAAAGGGGACCGAACACCCCCTTTCATAAGAAACCCACTCTCGAGATAACAGCATTAATCCATTCATTTCGCCCTCAGGGCCTGATCACCTCTCCTTGGGCCTCACCTCTCAACACTGTTGCATTGGGAACCAAGTTTCCAACATACGAACTTTGAGGGACGCATTCAAATCGCCGCATATTCGTCTCAGCATATCCCACAAACATGGCATTTAACCAAGAAACCTTAGGTTTTGTGGGTTTGGAACTCTCTAGTGAGCAAGAATTGCTTCCACCTGGGAATATAGTTACGGGTTTGTTAAATCGGAAGATGGTCTTGTGCCTTCTGGGGCTCCTTATGTTGAAACGGTAGGCAGAGAAAGAGATCACTTCACTGTCAGGATGATTTACCCCAATATCCAAGGGAAAGCGGGGTTTCTGCTACACAACAGGGGCAAGGAGGACTAGCTTTGGGCAGTCGGTACTCCCGTAGGTCTTGTCCTCATTCTGTAAGCCTGAGGTGGGGCATGAAATTAGATTTCTAACACACTCCCCAGAGATGCCAGTGCCGGCCATCCTTAAACTCTAGTTGAAGTAGTGTTGCTTTAGAGCACCAGTTAATCTTTCTGAGAGTTTTACAGTGCTTCCAGGTGAGATCTTCAAGGCCTCTTCATGTTCCTTAGGAATCTGTGGATACTGTGGCAACTCAATAAAGACAGGGCACCAAGAATTTGGATCCTCTGTGGATGAACATTTGGGTCATTCCACCAGATAAAATTCTCCGACAGCTAAGGGACTGCCAGAAGGTAGAGGGGCTGTGGAATGAATGGTGGGAGAACAGGACCACAGTTACCACTCTGGGCCCCATGAGCAGCCACAGAAAGGGGCCCCAGCAGTTGTGCTTTACAGGAAGTGTTCCACATACCCCGGAGTGGCTACATGATGATTTAAGTTGCAGGTGGGAGTGGGACTAGATTGCTATGACACCCAAACAATATGGCAGCTGGTGAGACTTTATGTTTCCCTTGTGTTAGGGACAAAGTATTTTTCTCCCATTAAAGCAAAGTTGGTGAATGGCTGCTAAGTGGCAATAGGATGAATTGTGCTGGTTTTTTGTCTTTTGCTCCAGTGTGCTGCATGTATAGACTGTATCACCCAGGGTCCCCTGACCTTTAGCTTCTGTTCTTTTTGGCCAATGGAAGACCCAGACAAGAAATTGGAGGGCAGGAGGCAAGAGGTCAAGGCGTTTATTCCCCCAGCTCTCTTCCTACTGAGCTGCAGTTCGTGCAGGGGTTTTGATCCTCTCCCTGTGGCCAGGGCTTTCGTTGGCTGACTCCTTCTCCATTGCTGCAGCTCTCCCCGGGTTCTAGATCCTTCTCCGTGTCTCTTTGGGCTGAGATGGTAACAGCCTGTGGCCTGCCTGTCCCTGGGTTGTTTTCGTTTTTAATTTTTAGAGACTGTGTCTCTCTGTCGCCCAGGCTGGAGTGCCGTAGTGTGATCCTGGCTCACTGTGACCTCGAACTCGTGGACTCAAGAGATCCTTCCACCCCGACTATAGGCGTGCAACACCACGCCCAGCTAATTTTTGTTTACAGCTTTTATTTCTTGTAGATAAGCAGTGTCTTGCTTATGTTGCTCAGGCTGGTTTCAAACTCCTGGGCTCACGTAATCTGCCTGCCTTGGCTTCCCCAAGTGCTAGGATTACAGACATGAGCTACCTCGCCTGGCCATCCCTGGGTGTTTTACTGTTCCCTGTTGTTTTCCATGCCCTTGCCTAACCTCTGTACATATTCTTCCATTAAACTATCTTCAAGCAGTGCTTTGTGTGTGCCATCTCTTTCCTGCCAAGATGCTGAAAGGTTCCAAGGAGAACCCTCCTAAAGGGAGAGAGTCTTTGCCGATGACTTTCAAGCACGCAAGTGGGGGCTGGTGTAGCTGAGGCTGTGTGGCCCTCTGGACACAGGCAACCTGTCTTTGTGCTATGATTGAACAGAATAGCTGGGTACGTGGATGTGGACCCAGGTAACTCCATGTGGGCACCTTGCCACAGGCTGGGCAACAAGGCATTGCAGGTGGGCATTGATCATGCATGGCAGAACCAGTCCTTAACAGCAGGACCTAGGGCTGCGAAACCACACTAGTGGACACACTAAGCTTTGCAATTCTCTTCACTTGACGTTTGAAAGCTGGACCAGCCCCTTTTGGATTGATTAAGCCTCTGAAGTTCTGAAAATCTAGTGAGACAGGGAGACACTGGTCTTTCAACTCAATAAGTACATGTAGACATTCAAGCAACCAATTGGAAAAAATGAAATAGCTATGATGGGAATGATACATCAGGATGGTAAAGCAAGGGTCGCACTATACATCTCCACCCCTCTGAGCATGCTTAGGGGCCATATTTCTTCTAAAGACCATCATTCCGAACTCCTGCTTCTGCATATTTCTGCTACCCCGCTCGTCTCTGGGACTCCTGGCCCCTCCCAGATTGTATTTCCCCACATGACCTGCCATCGAGGTGCCTTCATTGTCCCAAATACCACTGCTGCAGAGTGGATCATACACCAGACTTTAGAGAGGGCTTGGGGTGACATGAAGGGAGTGTAGCTGAGCACAGTACAAGCAACAGCTTAAAACTGGTCACTAGGCACCATTGCCTGCAAAACCCACCACCCATTCCCTGCTTTGGAGAGCTCCTCTCCAGACTGTATTCTCTTTAAGCCCTGGGTTGTGGCCAACTTCATGGGCATCCCGCTCCCAACAACTGAAGCCTGAGATTCCAGTTGCTTTTTTCTCCTTAATATGGTCCAGTTCTTAGGTGGTCTCCCTCCCCTATGTGCTCCATGTGTCTCTTAGATAGAGGGAGAGTACTGTAAATATTTATTCTTCCCTGTCCTAAGCAAGCTCCCAGGGTTATCATATCTATCTTGATCTTTCCTTTTTGTTGGAACATGTATAACAGGGAAAATGAAAGAAATCCAAGTATTTAATAATAGGAGTCTACATAATTGTATGTGTGCACTAGATGTCATGTTTTATGGCCATTAAGATGACAAGTGTGAATAATGTAGCAGCAACGTGAAAGTATACTCGTGATGTAATGTTTGGAGAAAGAGTATGACATAAAGTTATATAACAGATGGCCTTTATGAAAAAAAGGTCTTGCATGAGGACAATGATTAGAAGGGAATATATGGACACAGAATGAAAATCGCTGTTTTTTGGAGGCTTGGGTTGGGAGTGCTTTTTATATTTTCCACCTTTCCTGAAATGTTATATTTCTGTTGCCATCAAATGAATCAAGAGATAAGGTGAAAACTATTAGCAAGTCTGAGTGTGGAAAAGAATTAATTAGGAGCAAGGAATTCTCAGGCAGCGCTTATTAAACTTTAATGTGCATATAAGCCACCGAGGGAATCTTGTTAATGTACATTCTGTACGTAGGCCTGGGGGGGCCATGAGTTTGGAGTTCTAACAAGCTCCTCAAGTATTGCAGAGGCTGTTTGTCCTTCAACCGCGGTTTGAGTAGAACTGCCCTGGAACACCCTCTTTTTCACCACTGAGAGTTCTAAAGTGTGCCCAGGGGAGGTCTGCGAGACCTTTTCTTGTTCCTGAGGTCTGTTATGAGCTGAGGAGTTGGTTCTGGTTTACGCTGTAAATGCATGCTGATGAGCTTTTCATGGCAGTGCCTGGCACCTCAAAAGTAGGCTTCAGAGTGAGGGCTGCTACTGCTGAACCCCAGGCAATGCACGAGAGTTTTGCTTTAGATCCTCCCCCTTCCACGGGGCCCGCATCTCAGTTCACTGCCTTTGCCAGCTGTCCACGTGTGCATCTCACAGCAGTGGGGGTGGGGGGTAGGAGAGGGATGGCTACTGGTATCCCCTGAAATGCGGCCTGAACAGCTGCAGCCTGGTCCACATTCAGGGGTCACCTAGTAGCAACAGTGCTTTGGAAACCTGTTTTCCAGGTAGCCTGGGCCGTGCTGGGGACTCATGGCTGGGACGTAGACGACGAGAAAGATGGCTTGGGCTTCTTCACAGCTGCAGGGCTCTTGGATGGGGATGGAAGGCCACACCTTGCAGGGATAAAATAAATGCACTCAGAGGAACGCGAGCACAGGTGCTCCAGCATAACTTCATATCGTGTCATGAGAAAACTGATGACAATGACAATGACGTAAATTGGTAGACACCACGTCCCTTAAAGTCAGGTACTGGGGAAGGCTGCTGTGAGTATTCCTCTGACCACGCGATTCTGGCTGGAAGATCTGGCCTGTAGGAAGCATCCCTCAGGAGCTGAGGAACTCAGGGTTCCAGGCTCTGCAGGGGCAGGGGGCACCCGGCACCTCCGCACCTCCCAGGTCAGAACCCTGGCTTCTCCTGGGGTGGTGAGTTCAAGAACACTCATGATTGCCCATGTTCTCTCATTTCATCCTCACAACAACCTTGTGAGGTAGATGTTATTCCCTCACCTTACAAATGAGGAAATTGGGGCTCAGAGAGGCTGAGTTATTTGGGGGTCCTATAACAAGGAAGTGGAGGAATTGGGACTTGGGACCAGCTTTGTAGGCTCCGTTCCAATAATCTTGCTGCAAGGTCATAGATGTAGGTGACGGACTGGGAGTGAGGGAGAGGGCAGAAAGAGGTGGGAGGAGGGACGGCCTGAGAAGAGTCATCGTCATCAACTTCTTCCTTGTGCCCCAAGCCCGCACTGTGGCACATTTATAGCACATTCACTCATTTCTGTCCTTTTGTTCACATGAGGTATATGCCAAAAACAAAACTTTAACGATGACAAGGCATTTCCTGTCTGACAATGAGGAAACGGAGGCACTGAGAGGTGAAGTGACTTGCTCAAGGTCACGTAGTAACCTGACTGGTAAATGCAGGACTAGAACCCAGGTCTCCCCATTCGATATTCATCTCATGGACGGTGCACCCTCAAAAAGGTTACTGGGTGGGATAATTTTGTGTGAAGAAAAATTAGTGAAAAAAATTCAATGTCCAACCAAAGGAGATGATCATTTAACATGACTTACCCAACCGACGGGCTACGCTTCAGTCTCTAAAACCGGCAGCTAAGAGGAGCGTTTGATGTCATGGGGAAGTATTCGTGCTGTCATATGAGGCGACACAACGTCATGCATGGAGTATGAATTTGACTAAAAAATACAAGTCAAAGGCTGGAAGAAAATATATCAAAATGACGGTTTCTGGGAGGTGGGATTCTAAGTGTGATTTCCCCTGTTTCTTCCTATTTATCTGCATTTTCCAAGTTTCTAAAATGTACATTTTATGTATAACAGGAAAAATATATCCCTCTATGGTTGAAAAAAATACCGCTTGGAAGCAGCCCACATCCTGTGCCTTTTGTGAGTTTTCAGGTGAGACTCCCTCAGCCTGCTTTTCCCCTCACTGCCCCTCCATTGCTGGTCCGTGGGGAGGGGCTGGGGCTCACCTGGGACCTCTTGGCTGGGAGCCTCCATCTACTACTTTGCCTTTTAAGGACAGAGGGTCTCCTCAAGATGAGGCCACTGTTGTGTGATGGGTCGGGGGTCGGGGCGTCTGTTCTCCCTCCAGTTCCCGAGGTGCCCAGGAGGCTGGGACGGGGACTCGCCCGTCATCTCACAGTGGCTGCCCCCACTGGAACCCAGCCTCCTGGGTCCTGGGCCAGGGCTCTCATCCCCTGGCGGCTCCGTGGTTGCAACACCCATGGTACCCGGGCATTCCACGCTGGTGTTTCGGGGAGGCCTGCCAAGGCTAAGCTGCAGCATCTCCTGTCCTGGGTGGTCAGGTTCACTCCTTCCTCTGTGGGACGGCAGGCTGGCAGGGGACAGGGAGGTGCATCCTGGGACACTGCCATGCAGAGAGCGCCAGGTCCAGCCCCCGCCAGCCTCAGTCGTCCAGGTGCTGCTCCTCCCAGGTGGATGTGGGGATGGCGCTGTACGGGTCCATGATGACCTTGGCGCAGCGGATGATCATCACCACGAGGAAGAGGCAGAGGACGACAAAGCAGGCCAAGGTCAGCCCTTTGTCCACGTCGACATAGACGGGTGCGGGCGTGGGCGCCTCCATCCCGAGGCAGCGGCTGTGGGCTGCTCCTCCTCCGCCTCGGGCCTGGTCGGGACCATTGTCCACCCTGCAGAGAGAGCCCGGGCAGTGGGGAGGGGAGGGCATGGTCACCTGCCTGGCGTGGGTGCCGGGCACCAGCCTCTGCTCCCTCTCGTCTGCTACCCGCGCAGACCCGCCTGCAGGAGGGTAGGGAGGTGGGCACCTAGGGGCTCACACGGTCGCAGCCTGAAGCCTGGTGGGTCACCAGGGTCCCGCAGGGTGCGCCAGTGCCTCCCCAGGCTGGGCCGGGGAGGTGACCGGTGAGTCCCAGCAGGTGTGGGACTCGGGTGGGCTGAGGGCTGGGTGGGGATGGGCACCCTCCACTCCAGGAAGCCCTTCAGGAAGGCAGTTAGGGTAAGGCCGTCCATTGAGCCAAGCCACAGGAAGGCAGTTAGTCAGGGTAAGGCTGTCCATTGAGCCAAGCCGCCACCTGAGGGTGATCGGAAAGCATTTCCGAAACTGGGCAGGTGTCACAGATGTGCACAGGGTCTCTGCTGCTCAGGCTGGAGTGGAGTGGCACAGCCACAACTCCCTGCGGCCTCAGACTCCTGGCTCAAGCAGTCCTCCGACCCCAGCCTCCCGAAGCGTTGGGTTACAGGCGTGAACGACTGTGCCTGGCCTACTACGTGTTTTAAAGCATAAGAACCCAGATTTTACACAGAGCCTAGGGTGGAAAACCACAGGGGACCACCCTGAGGAGGGGCTGCTGTTACAGAAGGGGGTGAGAGGCTGCAGCGTCTACACCCCTCCCCGCCGTGGGCCTCACAGGGACTCTCCAGACTTCTGCCGAGGCCAGGCACGGGGCCTGGAAACTGCGGGTGACGGGAAGCACAGCTCACACGGGGGAGTGCCAGCTCTAAGGAGGACTCTCAGTCGTTAGGACCCAGCGGTAGTGTCTACACTGGCACATCGCTCATCCATCTTGGACGATTTGCCAACTTCTCTGGGTGCTAATTTCCTCCCTGCTGAGGACAGGTGACCACAGCTGCTTCACAGGGATGTGAGGACCCAATGCACAGTCCCGGGCTCCAGCGGCTGGTCGGTACATCCTCTGAGCGAACTGGGAGTGGGAGGAGGCGGCTGGGGGGGCAGGCAGCTCCCAAGTTCAGCTCCCAGGGACAGCTTCAGGACGAAGGCCGGCGGCTGCTCCGTCTCCCCACACACAGCATGCGCCCATCCTTACCCCTGAACTTGGGGAGTGCTGGAGCTCCACACTGTGCTTCGTGTTCTGTTTGTTATTTAAAGCTCATGAGAGCAAGCAAGTTACCCAGGCATCAATAAGCCCATTTTATAAATGTGGAAACTGAGGCACGAGCAGGGAAATGATGTACCCAAGGTCCCATGTCCCACACCCTGGGTCTCTAGATGTCTGTACCTCCTCTAGGGGAGCTCCTTCGTCCTCACCCACTCTGGAGCTTCAGGAAGACACCTGTCTGTGCAAGCTTGGAGCCCGCTGGCTGGGGAATTTCTGGAACCAAAGTCAAGCACGACTTCCGCTGTCTTAGGCCTTTCTCGGCCCTCGTCACTCCGGGGCACTGACCTGCTGGCTGCAGTGGTCACCACTTCATAAGGAGCCCGGCTGTTCCAGGAGGCACAGGGAGCGCTCGGGCATCGTGGGGCCGCCAAGGACAGCAGTGCTTTCGCTGAGCGCAGGCCCTGTGCTGGCTGTCAGGGGCGCTGCAGTGACTGGAACAGAAAGGACAAAGAAGACCAGTTATCCTGAGACGCGCAGCTCCTCCCGGGCCTGGGGATGGGGCCGCCTCACTCGGCCGTTGGATGCTGCTTTCTTCTCTCTTTGTAAAATCCAGCAGCTCTCCTGCCTGTGATCCCAGCACGCCGAGAGGCTGAGGTGGGAGGATTGGCTGTTCAGGAGGCCCAGGCAGGAGAAGCGCTCGAACCTGGGAGGTGGAGGCAGCCGTGAGCCGAGATCGCGCCCCTGCACTCCAGCCTGGGCCACGGTGAGGCTGTGTCTCCAAAAAAAAAAAGAAAAAAGAAAATACACACACACACCACACATACAAGCTTTAAAAGAAATGTGGCCGCAGACACATAACATAAAATCTACCATTTTGACCTTTTTTTTTTTTGAGATGAAGTATTTCTCTGTTGTGAAGCTGGAGTGCAGAGGTGCAATCTCAGCTCATTTCAACCTCCACCTCCCGGGTTCGAGAGATGCTCCTGAGTAGCTGGGACCACAGGCGCACGCCACCACCCCCGACTCATTTTTTGTACTTTTAGTAGAGACGGGGTTTCACCGTGTTGTCCAGGCTGGTCTCGATCTCCTGACCTCCTGATCCGCCTGCCAGGCTGGTCTCGATCTCCTGACCTCGTGATCCGCCTGCCAGGCTGGTCTCGATCTCCTGACCTCGTGATCCGCCTGCCTCGGCCTCCCAAAGTGCTGGGATTACAGGTGTGAGCCACCGGGCCTGGCCCACAATCTTGAAAGCAGAGCTGTCCTTTATTTTTGACAATTTGAAGGAAAATGTTATCTAGAGGCATTTTTTTTTCTTAACATCTTATAACAAACATTTTGAAACACAGAGAGGTTGAAAGAATTATACAGTAATCACATATATACCCACTACCTAGATTCTGTAATTGTTAACGTTTTGCTGCATTTAAAAAATTTCATATTTATGCACCTATCCATCCTTTTTATTTTTTGAATTCACTTCAAAGTAAGATGCAAACATCAGTACACGTCACTTCAAAGCACTTCAGCATGTGTATCATGAACTAGGATTCAATATTTGTTTATAGATTTTTTAAAAGGCAAAATTTACATGCAGTGAAATGTACAAATATTAAATGCATCGTTTCTGAGATTTTACAAATGCATACACCCTTGTAGCTCTCAGAGTAATTTTCACTTATCTTAATGGAGGAAGTTAAGCACCTTTGTATGTGTTTAAGATTCATTTGTCCTTCCTTTTTTGTGAACTCTCTGTTAATATTTTTTATCTATTTTTCTATTGAGTTTTTGGCATCTCTTTTTTGGCCTCGGAAGCAGAGTGTTGTGATTAATATACTCATTTTATTTACTTTTCCTTTTTTTCTTTTGAGACAGAGTCTTGCTCTGTCCCTCAGGAGGGAGTGTAGGGGTGCAATCTCGGCTCACTGCAACCTCCCCTTCCAGGGTTCAAGCGATTCTTCTGCCTCAGCTTCCTGAGTAGCTGGGACCACAGGCACGTGCCACCACGCCCAGCTAATTTTTTGCATTTTTAGTAAAGAAAGGGTTTCACCCTGTTAGCCAGGATGGTCTTGATCTCCTGACCTTGTGATTTGCTGGCCTCAGCCTCCCAAAGTGCTGGGATTACAGGCATTTTATTATTGTTTTTCCTATATCCCCGATACCTACTCTTATTTCTTATTTTCTCTTCCGTTAATTTTAGTCACGAGTATTAGCTTTCTAGTTATTTACCTTTGTTCTTTTAAATGTACATTAGTTTCTGTAATTTGAATTGTCAACTTTAGAGGCATTTTTATTCCCAGCTATAAGACATTAGGAAATTAGGGAGCTTATTCTAACTTCCACCTCCTTTTCCCATCTCTTCCCATTGTCAGTTAGTTCCATTATTTCTACATGGTTAGGGTATGTAACATCTATATGTTGTTTTTTGCTTTTATGTCTACCTTAGTTTTCATTCTCAGTTTTATGATGACGTCTATTTAAGGCTCCCCACCAGTCCTTTGCCTTAAGTTTTCCTATCACCTTTTGTTTAGCTGTAGACTGTTGTCTAGCATGTCCTTCAGGAAGAGGTCATGTGAATAATATTCCCCAAGGTCTTGTCTTCTTTGAAGGGAATGTACATTTTTCTCTGCCTGCTTTAAATATTTTCTCTTTGCCTTTGGTTTTCAGCAGTTTTGCTGTGAATGGGCCTAGATGTGGTTTTCTCTGTATTTTCTAATTTAGTGTTTGTACTACTTCTTAAATGTGACTTGATGTCAGCTTCTGAAAATTCTAGGCTCCTTCCTCTTTAAATATTCATCTGTACCATTTTCTCTCTCTTCCCTTTCTGGTGCTCCAGGTACACTTAGGCCTTTTCACTGTATCACAGTTTTATTTGTTATACTTTCTTCCTTTTTTTTTTTCTTTTTATACTGTAGTCTGAATATTTTCTATGGAACTAACTTCAAATTCATTAAGCTTGCCTTTTACTATGCCCCAACAGCTGTTAAATCTACCTATTCACATTTCACTTCAGCCATTCTTTTCAGTTTTAGAATTTCCATTTGATACTTTAAAAAAATTTTCAGCTCTCCAGTGCTATTTTCTACCTTGCCACTGATGTAATTTTTTTAAGTCCGTATTTGATAACTCCAATATCTAGGTCATCTGTGGGTCTGTTTCTATTGTTTATTTTTTCTTTTGGTTCAGTTTCTTGAAATACCTGAGCAACATTTCAGTGAGTTACTGAGCACTGATATAAAAAATTGCAGCAGCTCAGGGTGATGTTATTTTTCTGCAGAGAGGATTCACCACTTTCTCTGGTAAACAACTATTGTACAAGGAGATCACCTCCATTCAATAAGGGGCTGAGCCCACTTGAGGTGGAGTTCACTCATTGTAAACAAGGCTGTGTCTACCTTTGGTTTCACAATAATCCTAGGGTATTGCACTCCAGGGTTCCAAGTTGAGATCCTGGGATCTTTACTTGGGCTGTTCCTTTCTTGGCGTGTCTTAGATTCTAGTTTTTCTCCTTAAGTGCCTTGAGACAGCTGATAATTACCTGGGGGAAATTATTCAGGATTAGCCAGCAACCAGTTTTTGATTCTGTGTTATGGAATGCAAGTATGTGAAACTTAAGAACATTGGCCATTTGCTAATAGCCACTCATAACTATTAGGATGAGGAAATAGGTGTCTGGTCAAAGTTCTGCTGTTCCTTTGCCCTGGGATTTTGAAAGATGTTCACTGGAGTATTGTAACAGTGAAAAACTGGGAACAAAATGAACTTCTGTCAATAATGGAATGGTTAAAACAGCGATGGTATATCTATGATGAAATACTCTTTTTTTGTTTTTGTTTTTTTGACATGGAGTCTCACTCTGTCTCCAGGCTGGGGTACAGTGGCACAGTCTCATCTCACTGCGGCCTCCACCTCCCGGGTTCAAGTGATTCTCCTGCCTCAGCCTCCCAGCCTCTCCTTTCTGGAGTGTGCCACCATGCCCAGCTAATTTTTGTATTTTTAGTAGAGACAGGGTTTCACCATATTGGCCAGGATGGTCTTGATCTCTTGACTTCCTGATCCACCTGCCTTGGCCTCCCAAAGTGCTGGGATTATAGGGATGAGCCACAGAGCTTGGCTGAAATATTCTTAGTTCATCGGAAACACACATGTGCACACACACACAATAGGGGGCTAGAACTTCTGTTAAGTAAAAAAGTAAGTTGACAAGCAGTATCACAAATATGATATCATTTATGTAAAATAAAGAAGTTATTAATTTTATACGTACACTATGCATGTGCTGGGGGTGGGAGGTCAGTGTTCTCTACTCACTGCTAGGTCAAGAGCTGCTCCTGCTTTAATTGCTTTTTTGTTTGAAAATTTAAGACCTGGAAAAGTACAAACAATACAATCAGTACTTAACATTTCCATGATGCAGAATTTGCAGTAATTACGTTATTGTTTTTGCATTGTCTTTTCTTTTTTAAAAAGTAAATCCTGGCATTGTAACTCCTAACCTATAGAAGCATTCCTCACACCCTCTCCGGCAGTATCGCCTTCATGAGTGTGGCGTGCACTTTCCACTTCGGGCATCCACAGAACCTCCAGGGTTCCTTGGGCCATACTTTGAAAACATGGATCTAACCCACCTCTCTACTTCACAGATGAAGAGACTGGAGTGCAGGGAGAGGAAGGGTTTTGCTCAGAGTCTCAGAGCAATAGCACAGCAGAATTTGGAGAAGCCCATGTTTCCGACCCATGCCTGTGCCCTGGGCCCTGCAGCATGGATTCCACATAGTCATTTAGTGGCTGCTAGGGGAAGGAGAATGTGCGAGGGAGTTCTGCTCCCACGTTTCATAGTAGGACTCAGCCTAGCCTCTCAAACCCTGATTCTGAAATCTCAGGCTCTGCCTTTGTAGCAGGAGCGGCCTTGAGAAACAGACCTCTCAAACATGGAACCGGGAAGGAAGGAAGGGGTGATTTATTTGGCCGGGAGCAAGGTGGCATAGTTGCCTAACAGCCAAGCTCGTCTAATGAAAGAAACCTCTGCCTTTATATAGCCTTACAACTCTAGATATTACACGTGAAAAGGTCTTGGGTTTACAGTTTAAGAAATTACATGTGAAAGGGTCTTGGGCTTACACCTCTAGAATTTACATGTGAAAGGGTCTTGGGTTTAGGAGTAGGCATGGGGTATCATGGGTTTGATCATGTCTAAGTAGTAACAATGCCTTCTGGAAAGATCCCTCCCCACCATGCCTGCGGTCTATAGGAGAGGGATTAAGGTGGTGCCTGGTCTACCAGCCTTTACTTCTCCTGTTGAAATGCAGTGTGGAAGTCAAGAGGGGGATGGTCTTAGATACTTAACGGTGATTAAGGGTCTCCGCCCTCACCTTACGTTAATATCAGATAACTTCATACAGATTGCAGGGGTCAGATCTCACAGGGATCACCGTGTGACCCTCCCCTATCTTGTCTGGAACCGGGATTGGGTCCTATAACCTGGCGACGTATCCCAGGGGAGGATTCTCACTGTCTCTCAGATCCTTCTGGTTGGGGTGAATGCCAAGAATGTGGGCTCAAAAACCAGATTTGCTTTTCTGCCTTGCAGATGGAATGTGCTCATTAACCTTAATTACCAGGCGGACATAAGTCCTATCCAGCTCTGCTTCAAAGCAAGGACGCGACATCCAGGAGAGAAGGCAACACTGAAGTCAGCTGCAGTTCCCTGGGAGCTGAGCTGCTGGCCTTGCCGGTGGCCAGCTCAGTGGGCCCCAGCATAACTGCATCGTCCTTCAACACTGAGCCAGTACGAGCCAAGTACTCCATCTGCCATGCTCTTGTAGCGGGAGGTGGATTTGCTTCAGAGTCAGGGACTCTGACCTGGGCAAATGAGTGTCCCTCAAGGAAAGTGGCCTCTGGGCTGGGAGTCAGGTGCTCAGGGAAGGTGCATATATCTGAATAATCTCACCCCATCCTCTATCTTTTACAACTATCCCTTGGGTAAACCTAATTTAGACTCACATGTAGCTTTGGTGATTTACTAAAATGCCAATCAGGGCAATTTTTCATTTGAAAAATAGGACACCTTATTGGTACTTTTAAAGCATACATGTAACTATTAATCTAAATCAAATTGAACTCAATTTTAAAAAGTTACAGAAGATTAGAAATGTGCTCAATGCAGATAAGAAAAAGATGTCCTCAGCATCTGGGCTACGTTTGAGGAATTTTGCCCCCAGTCATCTGGTAATAGAAACACAGGCCTGGCCAGGCAGTCCATTTCTTCCACCAGCCTCTGGATCTCTCCAGATCCATCTGTTCTCCTTAATCATCTGTCCTTCTTAATGTTTTTTCCTTTATCCTCTGGGGGCATGATGGGCCAGGCTTGTTCTAACCAGTCCACCGAAGTTTAGTATTAAACATCGATACTAAATTAAATATTAGTACTAGTAAGTATTAGTACTCATTAAGTATTTTCCCCAAAATGTGAGTCAGACTCTTTCCACCTTTAGTCTGCTTTATTCAAACCACAGTGAGCCAGAAGCTGTTCCTCGCTTTTGTGGCTTTCTCCTCCCTCTCGCAGCCGGAGAACTTGGCATGGATAGGAAGAGAGGGACTTGCCTGTTCTGTCTCACGTCTTGACTCGGCATCTGCTGTGTCACCTTGCTCCCTTGGACGTGTATTTAATGAAATGATGAGAGAGTAGATGCTGTGTGGTGTGGGGCTTTGTTATCTGTTTGGCGGATCTGTGGAAGGCACTAGTTCAAGGCCATCCCTTGCCTGAACAGTTCAGAATCAGCAGCTCACTTTCTATGCTGATGTGTTTCCTTATTCCTGTACGTGTGTGTCTTCGTCTGCTCAGGCTACCATAGCAAAATGCCATAGACTGGGTGGATTAAATAGCAGAAATTTATTTCCTCGCAGATCTGGAGGCTGGAATTCCCAGGTCAGGGTCCAGTGGGGCTGGCTGCTCCTGAGGACTCTCCTGGCCTGCAGGCGGCTGTCTTCTTCTCATTGTGTGCCCAAAAGGCATTTCCTAGGTGTGTGGCTTCTTATAAAGCCACCCATTTGATTGGATTGGGACCCCACCCTATGATTCATGGAACCTTAATTACCTCCTAACATCCTTATCTTCAAATAACATTGGGGGTTACAGCATCATGAGTTGGAGGAGGGAACCAAATTTGGTCCATAGCAATGAGATCCTTGAGGGCAGAGTCTGAGTCTGCTGAGGGTCACTGCTTCCCTGGAGCCGGGCCAGGCCCACACCTGTTAGGCCGGCTCACAGTAAGTGTCAGAAGGTGAAATCCAGAGCCTGGCTGGTGCCCGCCAGCCCCCGACAGTAGGAAGATGAAGGGACTGAGAAAGCACACCACTTCTCGCTGTGGGGATAGACAGCACTCGGCAGTGACATTATGAATTCACTCGGGGTAAGAAGAATCCGAGCTGACCACGTGCAATCATCCGCTGCTTCTATAAATAGAAGTGCAGCCATTATGAAAGGTGACCTGTCAGGATCACTTCCCCAAACTGACAAATGGGTTAAGTGGATGGCATTTGCTCAGGACAGAGGAGATGCTCGGTGTCATAACCCCCCACCAACCACATCGTTCTGTGGGACTGCACTTGGTGGCCTCACTCCTCTATCAGAACAATTAACAGACCTGTTGGGGGAGGTGATGAGTAGATGTTAGCAGATAATTAAAACCATGACAATCAGCAGGGCGGAAAAGACGCATGGAGAGGATGGGATTAACGGAATACTGTGTTTAGGGCTTGTTATCTTCTGATATTTAAATACCCCATCCTCTAAGAAACCTCCCAGAGAAAGGAGGCAGTTTGAGCTAGCACCATTTTAGATAAAAGTAGGAAAAGAAGGTATTTCTGCCAAGAGAATGCATTGTGATTATATTGCAATTCTATGAACCACCGTACCAATTCTGCTGTGTCATTTTATGATAATGCTGATACCGTGGGTCTCACTCAGATCTCCTTGGATTCCCTTTGCCATTTGGTATGCACAGCACTCAGACTCTGAATGTTTTTTATTCTTTTTCTTATAGCAGGTCACACTTACAACTCCACAGAAGACTATCCTTAGACGACTAGAGCTGCTTCACCCATGCATGTAGAGAGCTGGAAGTGCCTGGGAGTTATGTCACCCTAGGGTGGCCCATAGCTAATGGCGAACTCGTGCGGGAGTTAGCTCACTGGTCTAGTGAAAGCCTAGCTCACTGGTCTTGAGGGAGGAAGAACTCTGTTGTGTAAGTTACACTACAGAGCACCATGGGGTCAGGCCGAGACTTGTCCTTCGTCTGAAATTGCACCCCTGCTGGGCTTCTTTCCCTTCTGGCCTTTCTTCCTCCAGTTCTGTGTCAGTTTCCACTAGGAGCTCTTCCCAAATAAATCGTTGCACATGAATCACTACCTCCAAGTCTGCTTTGGGATAATCTGATCCAAGGTAGGTGAATATTAATTTTCTATATTTATTCTATACTTTTAAATTAAAGATATCAAATTTCGACTGAAAGCCAGAACAGGAAACATAGTATGTTTTGGATATTCAATGTTAAATCAGATCCAGTCCTTACCCTCAAGGATTCTCTGCATATCTGGGTTGCAAAAGATGCTAAAATTAGGACATTCATTGTTGGGAAATTATGTTCTGGAGAGAAAGCCAAAGGTGGGATGGGACGATCTTTTGCTAATGCTGTAGAGAGTACACGTGTCACTTGCAGATCCCCTCAGCCATCTCAGCAGAAGCTAGAAATAGAGATAAAATTATCCAGAAAAAACACTGGAAGACTCTCTGGTCTAAAGGAGTAAATCACCATGACATACATGGGAGATCCACAAAAATTTTTCAAAAATTTTATCAGCAGAAACACTGTCAGCTTGGATGAAAAGAGAGGGGGACAAGATGAAATAAAAGGAAGCTGTTGGACTCCCAAAATTCTACAGGCAGAAAACATACTGATAAAACTAATCAGCTAAAAATATGAGCTACCTTTCATGAAAAAAGGGAGGATGACTCAGGGAAGAGCTGTGGGCAAGGAGGGTGGAGCCTCGAAATACAGGAGATTATTCATGGACTTTGGAAACTAGTGGAACTTTTCTGGTTGAATTTTGAGATTTCTTGGGACTATGACTCCTTTCTTCCTTCTTTTTTCTCTTTTGAAATGAGAATGCATGTAACTGTCATCCTACGCTTGTCCCACGATTCTATCTTCAGAGCAGATAACTTGTTTTCCAGGTCCACAGATAGAGAGGAATGTTGTCCCAGGGTGGATCATACCGAGAGTCTCGTGCATATCTAATTTAGATGATCTAGATTATGAGATTTTGGAGTTTAATGCTGTAATGGGTTGAGGCTTTGGGGATGTGGGAATGAGGTGAATATATGTAGCATCGGCATGAGTCTTTGGGGGCCGAACAGTGGACTATGGTCGGTTCAATAATGACCTCCCAAGAAGTTCACAAGTTGAAACTTGTGAATATTACCTCATATGGCAAAAAGGACTGTGCAGATATGATTCAGTTAAGGGTCCTAGGAATGGGGGGATTATCCTGTGTTATCTGGGTAGGCACCAGATGTAATCACAAGTGTCCTTATAAGAGAGAGGCACTGGGAGATTTGACTACAGTAGAGGAGAAGGCAATGTGACCCACAGAAGCAGAGACTGGAATGATGTGGCCAGGGGCCAAAGAATGCTGGCAGCTTCTAGGAGTAGAAGGAGCAAGGATAAGAAAAATCCCATAAAAACATACAGAGAAAGAAAAAACAGGTTATCCACATAGAGGAAGAAAATGATGTTAACAGGCTAGTACAGGATTCTTCTCTACAACACTGAACACCTGAGGGTGAGGAGCAACATCTTTAGGATTTTGCAGGGGAAGATTATAAATAATGCATCCTATGTTAAGTGGTACTATCCAGCTGTGACTGCAACAGAAAGGCATTTTCAGACATTAAAGAATTGTATGTACCTGTCTCGTACATGCAAAAACCTTTCTAGCAAGAAAAAATTGCTTGAAGAGGTACCTTTACCACCAAGTGATGAATCAAAGCGAATACTTGAAGGGAGGAAAAGGCATATAGAGAATAATAAAGCCAATAAGTAAATAACCTACTGTGTTTATATAGACATAAAATCATGTAAACATTAAAAACAATTTTTGAAGAAAGTTACCTGTCATAAAAGCTTTGTAACAGTAATTTGTACCTATGGGTCCATATTATTTTTTTAAAAATTAGTGGGGAAAGGTAGAAGGAAATGAAAGTTCAATACATTTTTCACATTATTGGGTAATGTCAATAAATACTATTTTATTTTAATATTGATAGAAAAGTGTAAGTTCAGATATGTGTTTGAACATTTAAAGATAACACTAGTAGAATAATATATTAATTAAAAAGTTGAATAGATAATTACTTAGTTGAATAAATGTTTTTATTACTGGGAGAAAATAGACATTGTTTTCAAATGTTCATGGAACATTTACAAAAATTGATTTCCAAAGGAAACATCCATAAATTTTGCATTTCTGACAATAAAAGATTAAACAAAACAACAAACCAACAAACATCTTGATTTAAGTAACATTAAAAAAACAATTATTGAGTCGATGAGAAAATTAAGCTGCAATTACAGAATATTTAGAAAATCACTATAATGAGAATACTCCCTATTAAAACTTATGGGGTGAAGTGAGGGACAGCTGTTTACTACACTCAGGGGCAAAATCATAATACTCATCACTGAACAAAGGGAATTAAATGTAGTGAAACAAGGAGTCAACTTAGGAAGTTATATAAACAGCATCAAGAAAATCCGGAAGATCAGATTAGTATAGTAAACACGGAAATTAATAATTCACAAAACACAAAGCCGACAGAGTTAAAAATAAATCCTAGAGCAAGTTCTTTAAAATATTTGAACCTGGACAAACTTCTGGCAAGTTTAATCTGGTTAAAAAGAGAACAAATACACACCATTAGGAATGAGAAACAGGATAACACCACAGATATTATACAAAGGAAATAAAAAATGTAATGAGGCAGTACTATGAAAACTCTGCCATTACATTGGAAGACTTTATCGATATGGATGTTTTCCAGAAAAGTTTAAATAGTCAAAATTGGCTCAAAATGAAATGGGCAACCCAAATTAAACAATCTCGATGGGGTGTTTGTCAAGTGTTTACTTAGCCCAAGCTGGGCTCCAGTCCAGCAGCCAGACCATGAATCACCCAGTGTTCTCCAGTACATCACCTACACATGAAACTCCTGCAGACTGAGGGTACCATTTCTTGTTCTGAGAGCTGGGGGAATCCTGGCGGCCACCATTAGAGTTCCTCCTTGCCCCTTTGGGGTGCAAACACATTTCCTGTTAGTACTTCCATTGAACAGCTCAAGCTCCAATATTGACTATTTTGATTGCATTTATGATGAAAGAAGTCCCTAACTGTGCTTATTAATGAGCAAAGAGCCAGTTTATTCATGCCTTCCAGATGGAGTGTCTCCTCTCCTTGAGGACAAAGGATGTCACATCACCAAGAGAAGGTGATCAGGAAGTCTATTCCAGTCCCCACCACGGTGGCTCTGCACGAGTGGTCCTTCAAGGTGTGGGAAGGGGGCTTTCTGATCTTCTTCAGCTCTTTTAAGTCATACAACAATGCTTCAGTGAACATTCCTATACAGGTACACTTGGGTGAGGATTCTTCTAGGTTATGTTAACTGGCATGAAATTTCTGAGTTGTAGAATAGGCATATCTCTAACTTTAGTAGACATTGCCAATTTCCCCCCCAAGTGGTTATTCCTGATCTCACAGTCACCAGCAGTCCTTGGAAGCTCCTGCCACTTCGCACCCTTGGCATAAGCTGGTATTATCGGATGTGAATCTCTCCCATCATGGTGCGTGTGAATGGTATGTCAGTATGGATTTAATTTGCATTTCTCTGCTTTCTAATGATGTGGTGCATCGTGGTATAATTTCATTGGGCATTTAGTTTTCCCTTTATAAATTACTATGTTAATTTTCTTTTTCTTGTTTGTCTTTTGGGATTTATCTTTATTCTAAATATCATTTCTCCATTGGTTTTGCGCTTTGCTATTCCACACCTAACCCCCGACAATCTGTGGCTTGTTTTTCAAATTCGTTCTTAGAATCCTATTTGTTCTTGTTCAGATGTTTCAATTTTTTTTTTTTTTTTTTTTGAGACAGCGTTTCACTCTTGTTGCTCAGGCTGGAGTGCAATGGCTTGCTCTCGGCTCACTGGAACCTCTGCCTCCCAGGTTCACGTGATTCTCCTGCCTCAGCCTCCCGAGTTGCCGAGGATTACAGGTGCGAGCCACCACACCTGGCTAATTTTGTATTTTTAGTAGAGAGGGTGTTTGTCAGGTTGGTCTTGAATTCCTGACCTCAGGTGATCCACTCGCCTGGGCCTCCCAGAGTGCTGGGATTACAGGCGTGAGCCACCAGTGTTTCAAATTTTAATGTTGTAAGCCACATTAACCTTTTCTTTTATAATTTATGCTTTTTGTGACTTCTTAAATCCTTTCCTGTCCTGATGTCAAATTTACTCTCATCTATCTGTCTATCTATCTATTTTAGAATTCTACAACTTTGTTTTTCACATTTAGGTTTATAATCCATCTGAGATAGATTTTCATGTGTGGGGTTTATATTTATGTCTTCCCCATGGATAAACAATTGTCTCACCTCATTTACTGACTAATCTGTCTTTCCCAGAATAAATGCTCTTCGTCATTTAGGAGACAGTCCACTCATGAGGCCCTGTGGCCAGGAGAAAGCCTTTCATACGAAAAGAACACTCTCAAATTGAATTCTCCTGTTTCTCCAACTCCCCCAGAGCTGAGTGGTCCGGGGTCCCTTTGGCCTGACACTCTGACCCTGGGGGCCTTCTGCTGGTCTACTAGGGACAACCATCCACTCTCTCCTGACAAGGATCAACCTTTGACTTGAGAGCCAAGCCTTCAACCGTTGATCGTCAATCTGACACCCTCTGCTTTCTATCTTTCTGAAATTCCTATACCTGTCTGCTGCATTGAGAACACACTGACTTTGTTTTCCACAACTGCTACAGACTTTTCATCTATTTTTTATTTCTTGGGTAACTTCAGTGGGATGTAAAGAGAGAAGAGAAGGAAAAGAGTAATTAATTCACCATTCTGGAATCCGGCCACATGAGCAGGTTTCTTTCCCCATCTCTTTGCTCTTTGCCTATCAACTGGTCTTCTCTTCATATCTTATTCATAGGGATCATGGTTTATTGAGTTTTACTGAGTGCACATAGCAGATGCTGTTTAACATTTACTTCTGTTTTGTGAAATACATCATTCTCTACAAGTTTCCTCTGGCTCTTGAATTCCAGCATTTTTAAAAATGCTACAAAGGAAAGCAAATCAAGCAAACAACTGGTACGCAAGTAGTGTGTTCACAGTACCTTTGACATGAAGGAAAATTGCACCTCTGTTTCCTGTAACAGATTGAATATCCTTTATAGACACCTGCCTCATTGAGTAGTGACGGTAACTTACTAATATCACAGTCTTGCACACTTAAAAGTCTCTTTTCAGTTTAAACAGTCATCCAGTTTTCTCATCAAGGGTGACTTCAATGACAAACATGATTTATTTAGGTGAACATGCAGGCTTTCAGAACTCTGCCTATTATTCTCTCTCCTCCTCAAGTAGACATCTAATTATAAACGGGCTTATTACAGGGTCAGACATTGGAGATATTGTGGGTTCCATTCTAGACCACCACAATTAAGTGACTATTGCAATAAAGCAAGTTGCAGAAATTTTTTGGTTTCATTGTGCATGTAAAAGTTATGTGTACACTAGATTGTAATATATTAAGCACATAATAGCATTACATCTGAAAAACCTACATACCTTAATTTTAAAATACTGGCTGGGCCAGGCGGCTCACACCTGTAATCCCACGTGTATACTATGTAACAAACCTACATGTTCTGCACAGGTACCCCAGAACTTAAAGTACAATTTAAAAAAAGTTAAATATAAAGAAAGAAAGGTGGGTGAGTTACTTTCTAGATACTTTCATAGACATTCCCCAAATTAATTAATTAATTGCTAGGATGACTTTCTATCATTCTTAAGTTGGTAGGATTGCGTAAGGCAGAAAATCAGTTCTGTTTCCAGATGCACAGCAGTGTAATCATCCATTGACTCTTACTGTGCTGGCAAGTGCGATGACGTGCGTCTAAATGCCTCTTGGAAGGTGGGGGTGGTGTGTCCATTGATAAGAAGGAGTACTTTTAGTTCGTATTAAGTATTCACAACCTCCCACAAACATAAGCACATGCTCACACACTTCTGAGCTGGGAATATAAACGTGAGCCCAACACCCTACCGTGATACCCTGTTTGATTCCGGTTATTGGAAATATTCTCTCTCATGTGCTTTACCAGTTTATCAATCTTATTAATCTTTTAAAAGAATCGGTCATTAAGTTAATGTCGCATGCTTTCTTTTTCATGGATTTCCACCCTTATCTTTATTATTTCCTTCCTTTGATTTTCTTGAGGTTTTGTTTGCCATTGTTTTTAATCTATTTTTTTAACCTCATTAAGCTGGAAGCTTACATCACTAATTTTAGAACTTTCTTCTTTTCCAACATATACATTTGGAGCTGTAAATGTTCCCCCGAGTAGTGGTTTGGCTGTAACCCACAAGCTCAAAGTATTTTCTAATTTATGCTGTGATTTATTCTTTGACTCATGGGTATTTACAAGTGTGTTGTTTAATTCGGCTGGGTGCAGTGGTTCATGCCTGTAATCTCAGCACTCTGGGAGGCTGAGGTGGGTGGATCACCTGAAGTCAGGAGTTTGAGACCAGCCTGGCCAACATGGTGAAATCCTCTACTAAAAATACAAAATCAGCCGCCGGCCGTGGTGGCGTGCACCTGTAGTCCCAGGTACTCGGGAGGTTGAGGCAGGAGAAGCTTGAACCCTGGAGGCAGAGGTGTCAGCCGAGATCGTGCCGCTGAACTCCAGCCTGGTGACGGAGCAAGGCTCCATCCCAAAAAAGAAAAAAGAATGTGTGTTGCCTGATTTCCAAACATTTAGAGATGTGTGTGTGTGTGTGTGTGTGTGTGTGTGTGTGTCTTCTTGTTACTGCTGTCTAGTGTAATTCTGATCACTGCTTCTCTGTGCCTACCTGTCTCCAGGTTCACATGTGCAGTCTTTAGGATGGCTGAGTCCCACATGGTCAAGCCCATGCACCTTGCTCCATCCAAATCTAAGCTAGAAGAGAAATTGAACGACAGTGCCTTGCTACCTTTCATGTCTCTCTTTTACCATCATCTCTGCCATTTGTATCCTTCGTTAAAAAACAAAACAAACAAACAAAAAAACTTCTCTCGTGTCAACTTCTTCTTCCTGAACTCAGCTCATAGCTCATTAACGCCACAAACACGGCTCTAAACCATGGGAGAAATTTATGAGCCAACTCCTCTAAATTGGTCTGTGATATGCTAAATAAAGAAGGAAATAAGGGAGTTTGGAAAATTTCTTCTGGAGAACATAGCTGGCTTGCAAGGCTATTATTCTGCTGCATAATTGTATTTTTGATTGTCAGGAACCGACTATTCCTGTGGCCCTTTTTTCTGCATGCCTCCTGTAACAGTCTAATCTCCTTCCAGGCAGAGTGTTGCCCAGGACGAACTAGTCTGGAAGTCATATACCCAGGAATGAGAAAGAGAAAAGCCTACTAACTTTTAGTAAAAAAGTGTCCATCTCACAACACGAGAAAGGTCTGTCCACGCTGAGAATAGCAGCTGCTGTCTGTGCATAATTTATATTTGGAAGAGGTGTTTCTATTCACGGTGTTGAGTGTTAACAGTGGGCTGTTACGGTTATCCGGCTAAGCAGGCTCACAGTGGCCCCAGTCGCAGGCACTTGGATGGCAGGAGCTTCTGGGGCCACAGTGGGACCTGGCCATGGGGATCAGTAATGGTTCTGGTTGTGGCTGGAGAGAAAGACTGGGCTGGGCGTAAGGGGAGGGGGGCTGGAGGAGTGTGTGGTGGGGTATCAGACTGTGACGCCCAGAATGCTGGCGACATGCAGTCGATCAACGGAGAGACGAGGACAGCTGTGGACCAGGCAGTGAGGACACGTCACGGGGGAAGTCATCCTGGACCGAGAGACATAACCCCTGGCTTCTGCGCACCTCCCTGCCTCCGATCCTTCTCAATCACGGAGGAATCGCTTACAGAGCCGCCTGTATGGAGAGATATCCAACTGTCTTAGATCAGACCGGTGGCCAAAGGAATGTTCAGGAAATCGAGCTTATGTTTCTAATCTGATTGTAATTTCATCAGTGGCCCCTATGTAATTATTTCCCCTTTGCTTTACTTAACACTAACAAAGAGCCTTTAATGAAGTTTTTGGTAGTTTTTAATGGAAAGAATCAACCTTTCTTCTTCAAATAATGAAGTTGAGTGGAACACCATGCCTGAGCAGGAGAGTCGTCCTGACACTACCACTCTGGCTCAAAGTGCCCTTTCATTGAAGCCCTTTAAACCCCCAACAGCAGCCTCAGGCGCAGGCCTCCCCGAACCTGTGCTGCTCCGTCTGCACCCTGCAGCCCCCCGGTGAAACTCTCCATCTCCCCAAAGCATCCGCAGGTAGTTTCTCTTTCGCAAGACAGTCAGGTAGCCTCAGGTGTGTGTGCCTTTGCAGTGATTTCCCATCACCATAGTTAAAATCCCAAAGCCCTTTCCAAGTGAAAAACAGAAGCCAGACACTTGCAGAATGTTCCCTTGCCAGCAGGAGACGCAGTGGTTGGAAATTCAGCTCCTGGGCTTAATGTCCAGGGTCAGGTTCTGGCTCCCTAACTACCAGCAGTGTGATCTTAGTTGAACGATGTAACTTCTTTCTGTCTCTGTTTCCTTATTTTTAAAATGCAGAAAAAAAATCCCAGTGAATTTCATTGCATCTCTGGAAAGAATAAATGAGAATATATTTCTAGAGTGCTTAGCATAGTTACTTAGCATAGTAACACATTCACTCAATTAAAGTATTAGCTGTTGCTCCTATTTTTGTTCTCAGAGTTCCCTCTCTCTAGGTGCCCAAGGCTCCAATCTGGCTACGGGAGTACAAGATGTTCCTGTCCTTCAGGCTGCAAACTGCCTGGCTCTGGGTGGCTTCCACAGAACACAGCCCCTGGTTTCCTCTAGCAACGAGACACCGCACAATGACCAAGTCTCCCAAGGATTCTTCCTTCCTGCCCAAAGTGAGCTCAGAGGGCTGGGGGCTGCGCCATGCCAGGGTGATTCTGCCCTATAAAGAGACTCGGGGAGCTAGACAAGCCCACTTCCCCCACAGCGACTCAGACAAAGGCAACCTGCAAGCGACTGACTTGGCTGTCTCGAGGAGTAATTAATCTCCCTGAAATTAATGGCCCCTCAAAGGCAGGCAGCTGCAGTGGCTGTGCACATCTGAATCGCAGGATTCATCTGCATCCGTGAAGACACCTATCAGGACAGTGACACCCTGTGGGTGCCCATGGCCCTCAGGAACCCATACCACCTGCCCACGGGTTCCATAAGCAGTCACCATGGTGCCCCCTGCCTACCTCCCCCATCCCCATTACAGAGGTAAAAAAGCTGTCCCTCAGAAGAGAAGCAAGCCTGCGGAGAAGCTAGGTGACCTTGAGCAAGGGAGTGAGCCTGGGTCCTCTCCAGCAAATCCAGCACATTGCTCTGGAGGATTAGGTCCTTTGTGCACAGAGCAGCATGTGGAAATAAGAGAACAAAGAAAACCCAGCCATCGTACTTCAACGCATCTGCAGGCTTCTTGGGAGAAGGCTTTGGGAATAGAGATTGATTATGGAAACCTGACATTTTAGAGGCTGTTTGTCTGAGACCAGGGGCCATTTAGATGAAATTTAGAAAACAAATGATTAAATATGTTTCATTTTTATCCAAGTGATGGGCTAAATCAGTAGGGTGATTACAGTCAGGGTGAGTGGGAATCAGGGCAGAGGTTGAATCAGGGATAGGGTGAGACACAGCTGTGTATTACACACAACATCCAGAAATATATATATGATTCCACAGTTTGAACATGCTCTTTTTTTTTCCTTTTTTTTTTTTGGAGATGGAGTCTCGCTCTGTTGCCCAGGCTGGAGTGCACTGGTGCGATCTCAGCTCACTGCAACCTCCGCCTCCCGGGTTCAAGTGATTCTCCTGCCTCAGCCTCCCAAGTACCTGGGACTACAGTTGCGTGCCACCGTGCCTGGCAAATTTTTGTATTTTTGGCAGAGATGGGGTTTCACCATGTTGACCAGGCTGGTCTCGAACTCCTGAAGTGATCTGCCAGCCGTGGCGTCTCGAAGTGCTGGGATTACAAGCGTGAGCCACTGCTCCTTGCCTGAACATGCTCTTTTGATGGGGCTGTGTTCCATCGCCTGTGTCGCAACGTCCCCTTTGTCTAAACAGCTGCACAATCACTCAGGCCAGCCGTGGGCAGAAACCTGCTGTCTTTTGCTCCCTGCGTTTGGGGCACGGCCTTCTTCAATGAAGCAGGGCCAGCACGATGCTGAGGGCAGCAGGCTGAGGTTCAGTCCCGGGTCTGAGTTGTGACTCTGTCCCCTGGTGGCTGTGTGGCCTTGAGCAGGCTGCATGGCGTCTCCGTGTCTAGCAACCAGGGCTCTTCTCCGCCTCTCAGCGGCTCTTCCCTGGGGGTTGTGGGGCAGGCGAGGAAAGGGGTCCTTGCACTAGTTCAGCCACTGAGCCCAAGGCAGCTCTCCCAGCTGCAGAGCCGACGGAGAACTGGCCTCCTGTGTTCCTCTGTTTGGGGAATCCTATGGAGTCAACCATCAGGGGCTGGCAGACCTAACAGCCTGAGCCCCAGAAGCCTAGGGAGCAAGTTTCTCTCTCCAGACACCCGAAGGACATCGTAAGGCCAGCTATGGAAGGGATATAGGGCAGGCGCCCTCCCAAGCCAAGGGCCGAAGTGCACGTGTGCCCCAGCGGGGTGCTGAGGAGGCATCCTTCACTTAGCATCTCTGAAAGAGCGCACCCCAAATTGTGCTCATTTGCATGACCTAGCTGTGGGCTTGGTTGTCAGGGACAGCCAGCGTGCAGGGAGGGGCGTGACCTGACTGTGAAGGCTGCAGGGGAAATCGAGTCCCAGTTACCGTTTTCAGCCTTAATGCTCCCCTGAGGGCCAACCTTGCCAGTAGGACATCTTCACCAGGATGGCCTGGGCTTTTCCTTTCGGCTCCATAGACTCGTCATCATGTAGTCCTGCAGTGACCACCTCCCTCCACCCACCTGCGTCCATCGCCCCGCCAGTCCCTCTCCTCAAAGGCATCAGTGTGGCTCCGACCCTCACGGATTGGGTGGCCTCACGCCAATCATTCATCCCTTCGAACCTCAGCCTGCTCATTTGCAGAATGGGGACACTAAGTAACTACCTCATGGGATGATGGTGAGAACTTAGATGAATTAATATACATAAAGCACTTAGAAGAGTGTCGGGTTTCTAGAAAGCACTACATAAATATCCCTCAACCAGCTTTCCATCCGGACTTATCTTGGGAACCATACTAGACCCTGAAAGTTCCAACTCTTAGCACAACACGTCCCAGAATGAGCTTGAGGGAACAGGGTGGGGGACACCCCAGGGACGCTCAGCCTGGTGGGAAACAATCTACATCATGGTCCCCTCTGGGATATTCTCACTGCGTTTGAAAAAGGAGCATCTTCATTTTTCTTCCTTTAAAGGCCGGCCCGCTGCTTGTTTTTGTACAGACCATAAACAAGAATGGTTTCTATTTTTTTCAATGGTGGGAAACAGATTAAAATCATGACACGTGAAAATCATGGGACATTCGGACTTCGGTGAATGTACGGGTTCATGGGAACACAGCAGTGCCTGTTCATTGACACGCTGTCTGTGGCTGCATGTGCACCTGACAGGCAGAACCGAGTACTTGGGAGAGATTCTACACAGCCCTCAAAGCCCGAAATATTTTCTCTCTGGGACTTCACAGAAAAAGCGTGTTAATTTCTGGGTGAAACGTCCTGAGACATCCAGTTTAGCTATTTCACAGCCAGTATTTCCTAGATTTGCAATCATGGTAATGCACAGTGATGTCTGCATCAACCATGGTGGTCCTGTGAGATTATAATGGAGCTGAGCTGGGTGCGGTGGCTCACACCTGTAATCCCAGCGCTGTGGGAGGCTGAGGCAGGAGGGTCACCTGAGGTCAGGGGTTTGAGACCAGCCTGGGCAACATGGTGAAACTGAAATCCCGTCTCTACTAAATATGCAAATTGGCCTGGCATGGTGATGTGCACCTGTAGTGTCAGCTACTTGGGAGGCTGAGGCAGGAGAATTGCTTGAACCCGGGAGGCAGAGGATGCTGTGAGCTGAGATCACGCCACCGCACTCCAGCCTGGGTGACGCAGGGGGACTCCGTCTCGAAAGAAAAAAAAAAGATGATAATGGAGGTGAAAAATTCCTATCACTTAGTGGCAACGTAGTCCTCTTAACATCATAGTGCAATGCATTACTCACGTGTCTGTGGCCATGCTGGTGTAAACAAACCCACACCACTGTCAGTCATACAAAAGCATCACACTTACAATTATGTCTAGGACATGTGCAAAAATGTTACTGGTTTATGTATTTGCTATACTATTTATTCTCATTTAAGAGGATACTCCTGCTTATTAAGAAAACAGTTAACTATACAACAGCCTCAGGCAGGTCCTTCAGGAAGTATTCCAGAAGCAGGCATTGCTATCGTAGGAGATGACCATTGCATCTGTGTGACTGCCCTGAACACCTTCCAGTGGCACAGGGCAGGTGAAAGACACAGAGACTGACGCTCCTGACCCTGTAGGCGCAGGCTCATGTGTGTGTGTGTCTTAGCTTTTTAACAAAAATATTTAAAGATTATAAAATAAAAATAAAACATTTTAAATAGAAAAAGGCTTAGAGAATAAGACTATAAGAAAGAAAATACTTTTGCACAATATTATGTACACCGTGCTTGGGTTTTAAGCTAATATTTTTACAAAACAGTCAAGAAGTTAAAACAGGCTGGGCACAGTGGCTCGTGCCTGTAATCCCGGCACTTTGGGAGGCTGAGGCGGGCAGAAGGTAGAGACCAGCCTGGCTAACATGGCAAAACCCTGTCTTTATTAAACATACAAAGACCGGCTGGGTGTGAGGGCGTGTGCCTGTCATCCCAGCTACGTAGGAGGCTGAGGTAGCTTGAACCTGGGAGGCAGAGGTGGAGTGAGCTGAGATTGTGTCACTGCACGCCAACCTGGGCGACAGAGTGAGACTCCAGCTCAAAAAAAAAAAGAAAGAAAAGTTAAAACAATTTAAGTTTATAAAGCAAACATGATAGTAAGCTGTTTATTATGAAAGAAATAAACATTTTAAAATAAATTCACGTAGCCTAAGTGTACAGTATTTATAAAGCCTATAGTAGCACAATAATGCCCTGGGCCAAATTCACAACCCACGCATTCAGTGACTCACCCAGAGCAACTTCCACTCATGGACGGTGTCCTGCACAGGTGCACCACGTTTGATCTTTTAGACCATATTTTTACTATACCTTTTCTTTTTTTTTTGAGATGGGGTCTCACCATGTTGGCCAGGATGGTCTTGATCTCTTGACCTCGTGATCCGCCCGCCTCGGCCTCTCAAAGTGCTGGGATTACAGGCGTGAGCCCCTACACCCGGCCACACCTTTTCTGTGTTTAGATATATTCAGACATAGAACTACTTAACGTTGTGTTACAGTTGTGTCACATGATTTTTACATGTCATGATTTCACTCTTTTATTTTTTGCAACCATCGATAAACATAGGAACCATTCTTCTTTCAGGGGCTGTGCCATGACACGCAGCGGGCCGACTTTGCCCAACCATGTTGAACACTGAACAGGTCTGACAACTGCCCACAGTCTTCAGTGCAGTCACGTTCTGCACGGGTCTGCAGCCTAGGAGCCATCGGCTACCCCGGGCAGCCTGGGTGTGTGGTGGGCTCTGGCGTCTAGGGCTGTGTAAGCACACGCTGTGACGTTCACACAGCAATGACACCCCTAAGGACACATTTCCCGGGATGGACCCCGCTGTTCAGCACCGCGTTACAGAACTGAACTACACCTTCTGTTTTCTTTCAAGTCAGACCTGCTAGCATCTGAGCAGTCAGCACCACAGCCCTCCTTGACCTCCCCATTTCGCCCACACCCGCACCCACGCCAGGCCTGGAGATTCTGCCATCTGAAGCCCCTCCCGCCAGCTCTGCTTTCCAGGCCCTCCCTGAGCCCCACAGTCCTCTGGGCCCGGGTCCCTTGTGGGGTCTCTCGCTCTCCACCTCTCCATCCAGTGCCCTCTGGCGACCACCTACCCTAAATGGCTGCATGAGTCACTGTGATGGTTAATACTCAGTGTCACCTTGATTGGATGGAAGGATACAAAGTATTGATAGTGGGTGTGTCTGTGAGGGTGTTGCCAAAAGAGATTAACATTTGAGTCAGTGGGCTGGGGAAGGCAGACCCACCCTTAACCTGGTGGGTGAAATCTAATCAGCTGCCAGCAAATATAAAGCAGACAGAAAAATGTGAAAAGGCGAGATGGACCTGGTCTCCCAGCCTACATCTTTCTCCCTTGCAGGATGCTTCCTGATCTTGAACATCTGACTCCAGATTCTTCCATTTTGGGACTCAGACTGGGTCTCCTTGCTCCTCAGCTTGCAGACAGCCTATTGTGGGATCCTGTGACTGTGTAAGTCAATACTTAATAAGCTCCCCTTATATATATCTACATGTATATCCTGTTAGTTCTGTCCCTCTAAGAGAACCCTGACTAATACTATCAACTCACCACAGCTCCCCATCGTCCAGAGTCCAGTCCTTCCAGCCAAGCATTCAAGGATCACCGTGCCCTGGCTCCACTCAAGCCTGTCTCCTTGTGATGTCTATGGTATTTCTATCTTGTTTGACAGTTAACAAAATTAAATCCTCTTTATTATTGATAATTCGCTGTTATTTTCTTATCCCAAATATTCACTTCTGTGCTTAGTTTTGTTTTCATAATTTTGGATTACTTTATTAAAGAGGGCTCCCCAAATTGCATAAACTTTATTGTCCATAAAACCTGAATTTGCCCCTGTGCCCCATCTCCAACTAGGACCAAGGTCTCCCTCTCTCCACCACTGTGTTTTCCTGTTCTGCCAGGCGTCCCAGATGGGAACATGGCGTAGCTCTCCTAACCAATCCACAAGCCTGCAGTATTTGCTAAATTGAAACTGCATGCTTGACTTACTGCTGTGTGCCTGCCAACACCCCCCACCACCCACCAAATAAAAAGCTCTTAGCAATGGAATCAGTTCCTAATCACTGCGTAGAGTGAAAAGTCTCTCCCGGAGACTCTTCTGGAAGTCCTGAGAACTTTCCAGACATCTGTTAAAAGGAACAGGATTTTGGAAGCTAATTTGTTTAACTGATTCATTGATAAGAGCTCTTGAAAATGCATCTGTTTATGGGAGACACTTTGTATAAGATATAAAAATCAGTGGCAAATGTCACATTCAAGGGAAGATAAATCCAGTGAATCAGATTTCAGTAGCTGCTAATGAGGGATGCTGTTTCCTCATAACCAGGCAGCCGCCTGAGTCTCAGTCAAAGCACCCGGGTATCCTGGTACCCAGAGAATCCCCAGGACAAGGCTGGCTTCCCTTGCCTTTTCATCCTGCTCTGTGCCAGGTCACGAAGGGACCCCCTAGGGAGACAAGTTTCACAGAGAAAAGCTTACTGCGGAGAAAGTGCGGACATGCTGCTGCTCGCAGAATCCTTAAATTGGCACGAGATGCACATTTCGTGGCTGCCTCTTGCACCCTCACCTTCCCTTGTGAGGGGAGCCTGTTAACCCTGTGTCATAAACAAAGAGACAGGCAATTGCCAGCCAATGAGAGCCAAGGGACGGAGGTGGGAGCTGTGCGTGTGTCCGGGCAGCAAAGCCCCGTGTGTGACTCCCTAGGCCCTCGCCAGGGTCAGGATTCAGGAGCCCAGGGAAGGAGGGGCCCTGCGGCACCACTGTCTGAGAAGGATTCTCTTCCTCTCCTGCCTCCTGTCCCTTCGTTTCTTAGAAATTATTCTCCAAACACCTGGCTTCTCAAATGAAACAGGAACTTTTCCCAATTTTCATGCCTTTGTTCAATGGACCTTTCTATGTAGAGACCACAGACCCTAGGAAATCATTCAAGACCACGTTCAAGCACCACCTGCTCTGATCTGAACTGAGGACCCCCTTCCGGGTTTCTGACGCCTCTTTGCTCGGCATGCTCAGACACGTAAAGGCCTCAGCTGCCAGGAGGGCAGGTGAATACCTTCGCTTCTCTGCCCTGCAGGTGCTCAGCGGCCATGCACAGCGGGGACAGCAAGCCCAGCTCCGTGTCCCTCCCTCTCCCACAGAGCTTGGAGGACGGAACAGGCCCTCATGACTGCAGAGACCCCAGGTGCCCACGGAGGTCGCTGGCCCTTGGGGGAGACAGCTGCTCTTGACCCACCCTCCCTTCCACCCACAGCAGCATTTCGTGGAAGCCTGCCTAGTGCAGACTGAAGAAGGCGAAGTAGATAGACCAAAGTCAGATCCTTCCCATCCCACCCACAGAAAAACCCACACAGGCAAAACGGCAAGTCCTTTCCCTGCCTAGCTTCAAAACACTTTCATGTCCGTATCCCACTTTTCCATCCCAATAGCACCCTTGTGAAGTAGTCAGAGCTGTGAGCATTCCTGTTTTATGGATGAGGAAACCGAGGCTCGGAGAGGCCGCCTGCTCTGGACAGGACATTCCTGTATCGTCGATGGGAAACTGAGTCTCTTCATCCTATGCTACGTAGGTTGAGAAGACTTGGGGACACCCTCAGAGAGACAGCGAGGCTGCACTTTGACCTGCATCGTGGTCATTCTGAGTGACCGTCCCCTCTGCTGAAAGGCAGGAAGGAGAGAGGAGGTCCTCAAATGAGTTCCCGCACCCCAGGTGTCCACTCTGCGCTTTCAAACTTGAAGTCCACTTAGGAGTCTTGGAAATCCGCAGAAACTCTCCTGGTCCGCAAGGGGGATCCTGTGAGCCTGGGCAAGAAGTTAAACAATGTGGAAGCCTTACCACTGGGATCTCAGGCCTCAGACACGCCGGGCAGGAAGGGGAGGCAGAGATACGGCCCCGTCTGGCTGCTCCTCAACCAGAACAGCCCTGAGTTGTCTGTTTCTAGATTGGGGCACCGCAGGGGGCTGCATCTGAAACAAGTTCCACCTCCCTGGAGCGTGTGAATCTGCGTCAACAACGCCTCACTGCCAACGCCGAGGGAAAAGTGTGTAAATCTGAGGTCATAACGCGGTTGGCCCTCTGGTAGATCGGGGCAAAGCTCTGCTATGTTTGGGCTGCAGACTGGCTTTACGTTTAATTTTATTTTACCTTAAAAGAGTTGGCCCCTGGAGGAGTTCACATAAAATTCAGGACTTCTGCCTTTGAAAAGCTTGTCTGGCAATCTGGGGCTGCCTTTCTGACCCACAATGTGCAGCTGGAGCTGAGCCACCAGAGCCCCTCTACAGTGCTCATGGGGTTGGATTTTCACAGGGCCCACCACGCCCCACGGCTCAGATCCAGCCAGCGCTGGTCACTCATGTCATCTGCCCGGCCTCCGTAGGCATCCGGTTTGACCATCTCATGCATGTCAGAACTTGCAATCTTTCTTGCACATGGAGCTCAGGAGCCTCGGACTTGTAAAAGACTTGACCTGTGATCACATGAGCGGCAGCTCTGTCTGCCAGTCCTCTGATTCCTTTGATACCTCCTCCTCACTCAGGAAGGAAACCGTGCCAAGGGCATCTGCCTGTCTCCCTTGATCTGCCACCCAGCACAGATGCCAGTCAGTGCTGCCAGCCAGGCCCAGCTTTGGGAGTCTCAGGGTCTCCTACGTGGCCTAGCTGTTGAGGGCTGTGTCAAGCCATCCCAGGCTGGTGAACACAAAGTGACATTCCCAAGGTACACCTACCAAGCCTGGGGTATGGTGCAAGCTGTGCAGTAGGTAGGGGCTACTCCAATGGGTACTAAGACACTTTCCTGCACCAGGAACTCCCTTTGCCAACTGTTACCTTAGCATATTCTCTGCGTCAGGCCCCGAGAGCCCTAAAAGGGAAGGCGTGGTGGCTACTCAAGGGGTGCGCGGTGGGAGGTGGGGGCAGGCAGAAGAGTCTTCGAAGGCTGGTGCCCTCGTGGTACAGCAGATGCCTTGGACAAGACGTCAGGGTTACTTTCTAGGGCTAGGCAGGAGGAGCACCCTAAGAGAATCCAGACTATTTACTCCATCATCTTCCCTCCTTTCCTCCTGCAAATTCAGATAGAAAGCGTCTTTCTCCTCGCACCCCAAGGGTGAATGATACCTTTCAACCGAGAGCCGGAGACACGAGGCAGACAGTGTGCAGACGTGGCGGTCTCACAGCGGCCTCAGCCGGCCAGTCACCCGTGAGGCGAGTCCCTCCAGTCACTGCGTCTCTGTGCCCTCTTCATGAGAATGGAGCAATGGCACCCCTTCTTTTGGGGCTGCTAGCTTAGACGGTACAGTCAACGTGGACAAGCATTTTGCATACGTGGAAAGAGCTGGGTCAGCAGCTCCGGGGAGGAGAGCGGTGGGTGTTGGAGGAGTCTGACGTTCTGGGCCGTCTGGAAGACAACGAGCAGTCAGGGCCTGCTGAGGTCCACCGCGGCGCCCAGGGCTCAGCCACCCTGCCTGTCTCCTCCATCTCCTGCTCTCTGCATCTGTGGAGGGAAGGTTGACTCTTCCCATCCTGCTCACCAAGGAGGTGGAAAATGGGAAGATCAATCCAGCCATTGTTACTAATTACCTTTTTCTCTTTAGAGTCCTTGGAAGTGCCTGCTTGTTTTCTGCTGAGCATAAGTAATCCTACTCACGCTCTGCTAATGCCTTCTTTCCTCTGAGCCTAGCAAGTGAGATTTAAATGAACAGATGAGCTCTGAAAATTTATGTGCAAAGCCCACGTTCAGGACAGTGAGGGATATGCTGTCAAAGGATGTATCAAAGTCAGCTGAAGCTATAACGATCCTTCCATTATTCTTGAAAAGCTGAACCATGGGGAGGCACAGCCCAACACAGGCTGGGCTGGGAACCACCTGCTCCTCAGGGGTGTCACTGGCTGGACCCCGTTCTTCCGGGGGGATGTGCAGCATGTGGCGAGGTCTCTAGTTTGGAAAGAGTAAAAGAGCACCCTAACAGAAGAGCGGGCGGACGCGCCTTTGAGTCTGTGCAGGGGGCCTCACACCACAGTGGTGCCGGGTGAACCAGTCAGCAGGGACTTCGGGGGCTTTGGACAGTCCCGGCTGCAAGGAGGAGTGAATCAGCCCCAGGCACTGCCCTCTGTGGTTGGGGCAAAGGTGACACAAATGACTCGGAACTGTGTTTCTCATAAGTTTCCTGGGGATGTTGATGTGGCTGGTCTGTGACCCTGTGGGCTAGATTGTTCCCGCAGAGAAGGGCAAGTTCAGCCCCTAACATCGTCAGGCACCTAAACCGTACAGAGCACCTTCAGGTACACAGTCCCATCATCTCATGTGCATTCCAGCAGCCTCCACTGAGCTGGAACCGAGCGTAAGGGCTGAGAGCCAGCCTGGAGCTAGTCCTTGGCTTTCGAATCCCAGCCCAAATCCCGTTTATCAGCAACGTGACTTGGGTGAATTTATTCACCTCTGCGTGCCTCAGACTTCTCATGGGTAAAATGGGGGTGAGGATGAGGGTACCAGCCTCACAGAGTCAGTGTGAGGATCAGAGGCATGGCTTTGCGGAAAGCCCTGAGAACGGCACCCACACAGAGGGATGGCAGGAGTGACACCAGCGGCTATCGTGGTCACGCAATCCCTCCACAAGCAGTAGCTCATAGCTGAACAGTTTGGGGCCTCGGACACCTCTCAGTGCTGCAGGCACCAAGACCTCTAGGCTCTGCCCCAACCAGCCTCACCGGGCACATTGCCAGCAGCAAGCCTGTAAGATGCAAACACTGTTCCCGAAGAGACAATCCTGGTTCTTTATTCGTAAATCACTAACGGTCATTTATTTTGCTTCCGAATCTAGAGGGTGTCTGGGTTCAGCTGGGCAGTTCTTGCACGGAGCTCTGCTGTGCAGCCTTTCAGATCCTGGTTGGGACAGCTGGCTCCTGATATGGAAGCCCAAGGTTCCAAGAGCACGTGTCCCAGGAGAGCCTGGCAGAAGCCATGTGGCCTTTTCTGTCCCAGCCCTGAAGTCATACATCACTTCCATCTCATCTTATCCATTGAGGCGGCCGCGGAAGCCCACCCAGGTTCAAGGTCGGGGGCATGGACTCCACCTCTCGGTGGATTGATTGTCAAAGGACTTGCGGACGTGTTTTAAAACCACTCTGAGGCTCTCACCCTTCCCACCCCTCTCTGCCACCACCCCCCCGTCAAATGCCAGCTGCCCACCTCTGCTGCCCACATCTGCCCATTGTCAAAGCCTCATCAAACTCCACTCTCTCCAAGATCTTCCCTGGCCACCCCTCAAGCTATTGATGGACAACCCCCCACCCCGCAAGCCTCATGAACATAATTTATCAGGGGTCATTCTCACAGATTCCAATTTTGTCATGAAAATCAAATAACGACAACACCAGAAAAGCACCGGGGGACAGGCTGGAGGCGACATTAGCGTGGTCATTATGTGTCTGAGATCACAGATAGTTGTCATTTTCTTCTTTTTAAATTTTCAGTATTCCAAAACTTCCACATAGCACATCTACAACTTGTATAATCAGAAAAACATTTTTTTTCCTAAAAAGTAAGCTTAAAAAAATAAATGGTAAACACTTCTTTCTCTGAATTCAAAGGATTCAGCTGTTAAGCTATTAAAATCTTTGTCCTCCAAAGGAGAAAATTTTCTGAAATTCCAAAGTTCAATTCCTGTAAAGGCGGAAAAAATACTATAGGAGATCAAATAGGAACAGAGAGAAACTTCCTAGTGTGTAGATTGAAATTGGAGTAATTATGGACTTTTGTTGTGGAAGAATCATGGTTAGAAGATACCCTGGCATCAGATCTGGGCTTTGCTGTTAGTCCTTCTGTGATTTTCCACGGCTGGTACGATGAAGCTCGGAGCCACATGAGCCTGGACAGGCAAGCTTTGCCTACAGGCGGTGCGGACAGCAGACTGCGTCGTGACGTTGGAGGAAGCAGGAGATCATGAAGTGCCCTTGTGTGAAGCCCGCTGTGGAGTTAACGTGTGTCTCTCTACATTTAGAAGGAGAAAGAGGGCATCCATTTCTCTTCCCAGGCAGAATGAGCTGTGGACTTTGGGGGACTCGGAGTTTGAGTCAAGCAACTATGCAAACTGTGCTAATTTGCCCAAGCTGGGTCAGTGATTCTGAGACTCTAGACTCTAATGTTTATCACGCCCAGTCATCTCTCACGGAGTTTGTTTAAAAAGGTTCATTACCAGCTCTGTGCCAGGAAATTCTGGTTCAGGGATCTGAGGTTGCGCCCCTGAATCTGCATTTGGCAATGACCTTACGGTTGATTCTTTGGGCGTTTCTCTGCTGCCCACTTACACGGAAAGGTCTGTCCTCACAGTTAGATCCAGATGTCACACGCATTGTCGCAGGCCTGCTGTGTGACAAGAACGGTGCTGGTTAATTTCATAGATTCTCCTCTGCCAGCCCGTCTTAAAACTTAGAGACCAGTCTTCCTCTTTCCATTTCACCCATGAGAAAATCGAGGCTCAAAGCAGTGGGGAGATGTGTCTGTGGTCTCACGGCTGGAAGTGGCAGAGTTAAGATCTGAAGCCAGGTCAGGTGAATTGGATACCCGGAGGTCCCCGTGCTCCCCTAGGAGAGTATCTCCAAGGTTCCACAATCTGTGAGTCCAACTGCTAAGGTATTGATGACTAGATCTCTCTCTTCCCCATCCTCCCACCATCCTAGCAACATTCCACATTTAGGAGGTGCCTTAAATTGTCCCTCATCCCCCTCACCTATGCTTCTGAGCTGCCTCTAAGGGGGGAGCCTTTTGTCTTGTGTGAACAGACAAAGGGTTAAAGTAAAAGGCTTTGTTGCTGATCTCCAGTGGAGGCAGACGTCTCCTCCTTGGAATCGAGGTGAAGAACATCTCTTCCGAATCGCAGGGGTTGGGTGGTCCTGGGGAGGGTGGGGAGTGGGAGTGGTAAGGGAGGAATTCAATTGTAGGTTGAGATCTGACCCTCGGAACACTCAAATCCACCCTCCCCACGCTATCATAGAAACCCATCATCTTTCTGAGGAGTATCATCAGAAACCAGAGACACTGCTGAGTAAGACACATTTTAGGAGAGTTAGATTTCACTGGGCATGCATATTGATTAACAATAATTTCTTTGTTCACATGGAAATGTGGCCACCAGGGAGAGGCAGGATTTTTGCAGTTTCATTTGCTAAAGGTAGCAACTTCCCTTTATTCTTCCGCAGACGCTGAGAATGAATATATTAACATTTTAACTGGGGCCCAGGGAAAGGGAACATGCTTTGACTATCACCTAACAATTCTGCTGTATTGTTGACGCTGATGGAACCCAGGTCACTTCTTGGGAGCTGAATCTAGAATGGCAATTTGTCGAGTCAATTGATCTAGTGAAAAAGTGCACTCCTCCAAAACATCAGCTATTGTAGAGGGTACCAGACTGATCTTCCCAGAGGAGGGTCATCTTGGGAGCTAAATAGCCTACTCTCGGTGGAGAGGATGCCCTCCCATGCCCTCCAGGGACCTGAGGCTTGTGGCTGTTCTCAAGCTCATTGCTGTGCCAGCCTAGACCATACCCTCTCACATACAACGAACCAACTCTAAAGTCTCTGGTGTCCTGGTCATACAAGTCATACCTGATTGGATGCAGGCAGCCCAACCTGGGCACAGCCATGTTCTCTCAGGCCTAGTAGCTATGCATCAAGACAGCCTGCCTCTGATGTGGAGAATCTTGGGGCATGTTTGTCTGCACAGGGGTCATTTCTATAGATGCTCTTATGGCTTACAGGAGAGGCAGGGAAAGGGTAAGGAGAGAAAGAAAGGTACATTAGGGAAGCACTTTCAGGAATTTTGCCACCACATTACTCTTCGGCTTAAACCTCCTCAATGTCTTCCCATTATCTACAGTAAACTAACTAGACCATTTCCTAAGCCGACCCCAGGCAGTTGCAGAAGGGGATTCTGAAGCCTCGTTCTGGCTCCATGGGAAGGAGTATCATGATTGATTAGCAATTCTGCTCTGGGCAAGAGAGAGAGGTGGCGCACATGTATGCCATTTCCTTGCAGTTTTCTAGAACACAGGGAGCTCCGTCTGAGCCAAGAAGTCAGGAGGGAACTGGATATGATGATAAAGGCCCCTTGTCAGCTATTAACATCAGCCTCTAAATAACAAACAGGTGTCGGTATACCTGCCACCTCTGGTCAATTCGTGGTAGCCGCCTGGGCAGGGAGACTCATTGGAAAGGACGTTGTATTTCAGTCACCCATGTCTGCCGCCAGTCCGGGTTGCAGGAATGGCAGCACAATTCCCTGTCTTTCTTTTTCTGAAAAAAATTTTTTTTTGGTAGAGACAGGGTCTTACTATGTTGCCCAGGCTGGAGTGCAGTGGCACAATCACAGTTCACTGCAGCCTTGAACTCCTGGGCTCAAGTGATTCTCCTGTCTCCGCTTCCCAAGTAGCTGAGACTACAGGCATGCACCACCAGGCCTGGCTAACTTTTTGAACAATTTTTTGTGGAGATAAGGTCTCACTACGTTGCCCAGTCTGGTCTCAAACTCCTGGCTTCAAGCGATTCTCCTGCCTTGGCCTCCCAAAGTGCTGAGCCGCTGTGTCCAGCCTTGACCTCTTGTCTTTCTGACCCTGCTCCAGTCTCAGGGGAACTCGGCTGTGTTTGATCACGCCAACCTAAGGACAGGGATAGAATGCCATTTTGGAGTCTGTGGGATTCTCACGGAACAAGGTCACTAGGAGTCGGATCTTTTGGAGGAAGGATACAAAATTCCCGTAAAGACAGAGCATAAACTCTGTGTTGAATGTGAAATCTGTGCCTTGAGGCCGTTTACTGAGACCCCAGGGTCACATCTTCTGTCAGTGGGAAATCTGAGAACTCGAGTTTAAATGAGAAAGGGTCCTCTCTTTTTATTCCCGTCTGGGCCTGAGGGCCAGGGTGACGCTGTGGCCTGAGGAGAGGGTCAGGGAGGCACTTGTTCTGCTTTCAGACTAGACCTTGAGTGGAGGCTGAAAGCAGAGCTGGGCCAGCAAGCGGGCAGGACAGCAGCAAAGGAGCCTGAAGCCACAGCCACAGGAACAGCAGAGGATGCTCCTGTGTGCGGAAGCTTCTGGGCTGCAGGGGCCTCTGAGAAGCCTGCGGCTCTCGGGGTGAGTGACGGGCTGGGGATTCTTGGGTTAGGTATCCCAGCTTAATCCTTCCCATCCATGATACTGTTTTCCTGCTTCCCTCTGAATGTGTTTTTCCAGGGGCTTCCACCTGGGGGACCTGAAGCATCACAGTCACTGGGACACAGCAGGGACCCTTCTTGGAGTGCCCAGCCCTAGAGACACGTGTTGGAGGACACACAGAGCAAATCTACCGAGCACTGAGGCCCATAATGAAGCAAAAGGAACAGACTCTGGAAGGGAATGGTTTACCAGGACGGTTTGTAAAACACCTGTTAGGTGTCAGGCTCTCACACACATCAGCTAAGAGTCCCACAGCAACCCAGCAGGGAAGGTGATGCTGGCCTGAGCATAAACGGGGAAGCTGAGTCTCAGAGGCACTGAGGAGCGTCCAGGAGGTAACTGACAGCCGTGACGGTGTACAGAGGGGCCACGCTGCAGGCCCCATACGTGGATCACCTCACTTCATCCTCACTCCGTGGAACTGCTCATCACAACGTAAGTGTAGCTACATTTTTTTTTCAATGCTACATTTTTTCTTTCTGGCCACATATAAGGGCCAGAAATTTGCTATAATTTTCCACATTTATTTGGGTAAGAGACATACTATGCTCTATGCATTCATTACTTGCGTGCTGTTCAAAAATCGTTACTGGGAAAACTGATTGAGAAAAAATCCTTTGGAACAAGAATATATGAATGCAATGATTACAGAGAATAAATAAACAGCTTACTCACAATTTATCTTTTGGATAAATGTAAAGTCATTAGTTTCACAACAGTTTTCCCAAGGAGGTAAGATTTTGCTTTTCCTCCTTAATGCTTCCTCAGATCTGGTACGTATCTTATGCTGAGCCATCCCTGAAAAGGACTTTATATCAAAGATATTTTTCCCTGAGCAACCCCATAAAATAGGGTCAACAGAGTTGAGAGGAACATAGACTTCAAAACCAGGCGATCCCTGCTCAGAATCCTAATTTTCCTATCTCAGTTAACCTTGGGTCATTCAAGTTGCTTCTCTGATCATTAATTTCCTCATCAGGAAAATGGGGATAATAATCTTGAGAATTAAATGATGGACTGTATAAAATGCTTAGTATAGACTAAGTGCTTAATAAATGGAACTGATTTTTGGGTATTGATGGTTCCGGGGTTTTACAAATAAGAGAACTGAAGATCAAGAAGGTGGTTTGCTTAAGGTCATCTGACCAGTGGCAGAGTGAGGACTAAACGCTGATCTGTCCCCCACAAATGCCAGCGTTCCTTCTCCTCTGATGTCCACAAGGCAACTGACACTCACAGTGCTCATCTTGAATTGTCAAGAAACATAGAAGTTCCCATTCACTGATCTCTGATTGTAGGAAGCAGGTAATGTGCTTTAGAAATATTTCCATCCAAAACAGTTCTAAATGTTGTCACCTTTAATAGCAAACATAAGTTATCTAAAAAATGCACTGACATGGACCAGTTCCAGAGCCTTCAGTGCCCAAATTCCGAGTCATTATGGTCTTCTTCTACTTCAGAACTTATTAGCAACATGAACCTCCGTCTTGGAACCATGTCCGTTTTATAAACACTGTTCTTTCTATTGTGGAAAGGCAGGATAGTTTAAGGACACTTTCCTTGATATCATTTCATTTTCTATTTAAGTCATGACAACAGTATTGAATTTGCGTGATATTATGCACAAACTACCTTAGGGTTGTAGATTTTTAGCGTGCGCTATAATAGTGTGCCCTGGTAGTGTAAATATTTGTTGGAGAAATATTAACTAGCAAGGCAGTATATTCAGAACGGCTGCCTGTTTCATTAACCCTGTAAGGAAAGAAACTGGAAGGATAACGCAATTCTGTAAATCACAATTTCTAAGCAAGTGGCGGCAATTAAACTTCTAGTTGAGCTAGTTTCTTTTTTTTAGGTCACTTAAAGTTCATATTATTTTTTAAATAACTCATTTTCTGCCATAACTTCATTTTAAATCTGCATCTTAAATATGTAAGGGCCAGAAATTTGCTCTAAGTTTCCACATTTATTTGGGTTAGAGACACATTATACTCCATGCATTCATTACTTGTATGCTGTTAAAAAAGCATAAATAGTATTCCTGGGAAAACTGATCGGGAAACGAATCCTGTGGAACAAGGATATATGAATGCAATGATTACACAGGATAAGTAAACAGCTTACCCGCAATTTCTCTTCTGGATAAATAAAGTCATTAGTTTCCGAACAGTTTTCCCAAGGAGGTAAGATTCTGCTTTTTCTCCCCAATGCCTCCTGAAATGTGGTGCACATCTCACGCTGAGCCATCCCTGAGAAGGCAGCTTTAATGAAAACCCGATCTATAAATCACCTTTAAGCCTTGGATGTTTGGCTGCATGAGGTCTTAAACACGCTTCGCAGGTTCACCACGACCACACATCAGGTTGGCACCGTTCCTCTCAGGGGGTGGCTCAACGAGGGCGAGGGGGTGCAGAGACACTTTCTGGGAAAGGGCAAGACTGCGTCACAGCGTCAAGCCAGAAACTCACATCCTCGGACGAGGGGGACCTGCTGGCCACGCGCGAGTGGGTCGGCACGGAACTGCGCCCCGCGAGGCAGCTCGCGCTTCCACGGGGCATTTTCCTGGCTCCAGGTCCACGCCGGACAGGCCACTGCGCCCGACTGCACGCTGGCCAGGACTTCTAACACTTTCCTTTCCAGAACTTTCCCTGCGGGCGTGGAGACTCCCACCGAAATTCGGCTGCGTAACAGCTGCCCCCGGAGCAGAGCCCAGGGTCGTTCCCCACGCCGCCAGCGCCACGGAAAAGCACGCGCGGCGCGGACGGGGCCTCGGCCACAGATGAGGACGCCCGGCGGAGCCTGAGGGTCCTTTGGGAAGCCGCCGGCCGCGCCACTTTTCCCGGAAGTCACCTCCGCGCTGACCTTCGTCAGCCCCACGGGGAACCTGTTCTGCGCGGCCGGCGGCCACCGGAGCCGGGGTTCAGGCTCGGAGCCGCCCCGGAGGGCTCTCCAACTTGCGCCGCAGCCCTCCAGGGCGGAGCGGCCGGGCCCCGAGCGGGCAGCCGAGGCTCAGGCCGTCCGGGCGCGCGGGCGCAGCGCGACTCTCCGGGGTCCGAGCCCCGAGCCCCCCGCAGACCGAGGCGCGCCCCGGGCGCAGCGCCGCCGAGCAGGGCACCGGCCCGGGGTCCACGCGGGAGGGGCTCGGCCCGGCTCAGGAGCAGACCCTCCGCCGGCGGCCCCGACGATGCCGCCCCTCCCGCCAAGCTCCGCGGTGCTTACCTGGCCAGGCCCGTCCGGGGCGCTCCGGGGTCCTGGGGCCGGCGCCGCGCGCAGGGCGGCCGGATCGCGGCTGAGTCCGCGCCCCGGCAGCCGAGGGGGCTCTGAGCCGAGCCGCGGCCGCCCCGGCTTTTAAAGGCGAGGCGGCTGGACGCGGTTCAAGCGGAAACGCAGGGAGACTTCACCCCCGGGGCCGAGCGCCGGCAGCGCGGGGAGGGGCCCGGAGCTCCTCGCAGGCGCGCAAAGCCCTCTGCGCGCCTCGAACGCGCTCCTCAAACGCACGTTCTTCAGAGCGTCCCTGGACAGCCAAAACATCCCCTGAACAACAAGCACAGCAAAACCCGCTCAAAGTCCGCTCCTGCAGTGAGCTTGCAGCAAGCAAGGTTCGCGTCCAAGTTAGGGACGAGGGGTCCGGGCAACGCCCTTAGACACGAGGAGGAAAGAAGGCGTGAAAACACTGAAGTTGTGCGTTTGTTAAAAATGAACACATTACACGTGTGTGTGTGTGCATACACCATGTGCATGTGAAGCGGGAGAAGCACGATGAGCGTTTGCAGCGGATGTGACTGTGTCGTTGGAAAGTGCAAACCGAAGACGGCGTGAAAGCCTTTCCAAGTAACTGCGGGCGACCCATAAACATGCCACATTGACGGTGTTCCTGCGCACTCACTAAGCAGTTGAAAGGCAAATAAAAATCCCATTCTCACTAACAGCCAAACCCCAGTAGCTAGGAAAATAAACTTGCATGAAAT
>PVKP010006880.1:0-80353 GCA_004027715.1 Plecturocebus donacophilus | reverse complement strand
GTCCCTCCCCTAGTCCCCCTCAACAGACCCCAGTATAAGATGCTCCCCTCCGTGTGTCCACGTGTTCTCATTGTTCAACACCCACCTGTGAGTGAAAACATGCAGTGTTTGATTTTCTGTTCTTGCATCAGTTCGCTGAGAATGACGGTTTCCAGGTTCATCCATGTCCCTACAAAGGACACGAACTCATCGTTTTTTATGACTGCATAGTATTCCAGGGTGTATATGTGCCACATTTTCCCTGTCCAGTCTATCATCGATGGGCATTTGGGTTGGTTCCAGGTCTTTGCTATTGTAAACAGTGCCGCAATGAACATACGTGTGCATGTATCTTTATAATAGAACAATTTATAATCCTTTGGATATATATAACCAGTAATGGGATTGCTGGGTCAAATGGAGTTTCTATTTTGAGGTCCTTGAGGAATCGCCACACTGTCTTCTACTATGGTTTAACTAATTTACACTCCCACCAACAGTGTAAAAATGTTCCTATTTCTCCACATCCTCTCCAGCATCTGTTGTCTCCAGATTTAATGATCGCCATTCTAACTGGCGTGAGATGGTATCTCCATGTGGTTTTGATTTACATTTTTCTAATGACCAGTGATGACGAGCAATTTTTCATATGTTTGTTGGCCTCATATATATCTTCTTTTGAAAAGTGTTCATATCCTTCGCCCACTTTTATATGGGTTTTTTTCTTGTAAATCTGTTTTAGTTCTTTGTAGATTCTGGATATTAGCCCTTTGTCAGATGGGTAGATTGCAAAATTTTTTTCCCATTCTGTTGGTTGCTGGTTCACTTTAATGATTGTTTCTTTTGCTGTGCAGAAGCTCTGGAGTTTAATTAGATCCCATTTGTCTATTTTGGCTTTTGTTGCTAGTACTTTTGGTGTTTTAGTCATGAAGTCCTTGCCTATGCCTATGTCCTGAATGGTTTTGCCTGTGTTTTCTTCTAGGGTTTTTATGGTGTTAGTTTTTATGTTTAAGTCTTTAATCCGTCTGGAGTTAATTTTAGTGTAAGGTGTCAGGTAGGGGTCCAGTTTCTGTTTTCTGCACATGGCTAGCCAGTTTTCCCAACACCATTTATTAAACAGGGATTCCTTTCCCCATTGCTTGTTTTTGTCAGGTTTGTCAAAGATCAGACGGTTGTAGCTATGTGGCATTGCCTCCGAGGCCTCTGTTCTGTTCCATTGGTCTATATCTCTCTTTTGGTACCGGTACCATGCTGTTCTAATTACTGTAGCCTTGTAGTATAGTTTGAAGTCAGATAGTGTGATGCCTCCAGCTTTGTTCTTTTTGCTTAGGGCTTTTTTTTGCTTTTTGCTCTTGGCTATGTGGGCTCTCTTTTGGTTCCATATGAAGTGTAAGGTGGTGTTTTCCAGTTCTTTGAAGAGGGTCATAGGTAGCTTGATGGGGATAGCATTGAATCTTTATAGAGTAATTTATATTACTCTATAAATATTTATATTACTCTATTTATATTATCAAAGTAATTTATATTACTTTGGGCAGTATGGCCATTTTCACAGTATTGATTCTTCCTAACTATGAACATGGAATGTTTTTCGATCTGTTTGTGTCCTCTCTTATTTCCAAGAGCAGTGGTTTGTAGTTCTCCTTGAAGAGGTCCTTTACATCCTTTGTTAGTTGTATTCCTAGGTATTTTATTCTCTTTGTAGCAATTGTGAATGGCAGTTAGTTCTTGATGTGGCTCTCTTTAAGTCTGCTATTGGTGTATAGGAAGGCTTGTGATTTCTGCACATTGATTTTGTATCCTGAGACTCTGCTGAAGTTGCTTATCAGTTTCAGGAGATTTTGGGCTAAGACAATGGGGTCTTCTAAATATACAATCATGTCTTCTGCAAATAGAGACAATTTGACTTTCTCCTTTCCTAATTGAATACCCTTTATTTCTTTTTCTTGCCTGATTGCTCTGGCTAGAACTTCCAATATTATATTGAATAGGAGTGGTGAGAGAAGACATCCTTGTCTAGTGCTAGATTTCAAAGGGAATGCTTCCAGGTTTTGCCCATTCAATATGATATTGGCTGTGGGTTTGTCATAAATAGCTTTTATTATTTAGAGATAATTTCCATCGATACCTAGTTTATTGAGAGTTTTTAGCATAAAGGGCTGTTGAATTTTGTTGAAGGCCTTCTCTGCATCTATTGAGATAATCATGTGGTTTTTGTCTTTGGTTCTGTTTATGTGGTGAATAACGTTTATAGACTTGCATATATTGCATCCCTGGAATGAAGCCTACTTGATTGTGATGGATAAGCTTTTTGATGTGCTGTTGCAATCGGTTTGCCAGTATTTTATTAAAGATTTTTGCATCTATGTTCAGCATGGATATTGGCCTGAAGTTTTCTTTTCTTGTTGAGTCTCTGTTGGGTTTTGGTATCAGGATGATGTTGGTCTCATAAAATGATTTGGGAAGGATTCCCTCTTTTTGTATTGTTTGGAATAGTTTCAGAAGGAGTGATACCAGCTCCTCTTTGTATGTTTGGTAGAATTCAGCTGTGAACCCATCTGGACCTGGGCTTTTTTTGGTTGTCAGGCTATTGATTGCTGCCTCAACTTCAGCCCTTGTTATTGGTCTATTCAGGGTTTCGACTTCTTCCTGGTTTAGGCTTGGGAGGGTGCAGGTGTCCAGGACTTTATCCATTTCTTCCAGGTTTACTGGTTTATGTGCATAGAGTTGTTTGTAGTAATCTCTGATGGTAGTTTGTATTTCTGTGGAATCGGTGGTGATATCCCCTTTATCGTTTTTTATTGCATCTATTTGATTCTTCTCTCTTTTCTTTTTTATTAATCTGGCCAATGGTCTACTTTGTTGATCTTTTCAAAAAACCAGCTCCTAGATTTATTAATTTTTTGAAGGGTTGCCAAAGGTAATTTTTAAAAAAGGCATACTGGCTTCCAGGTAAGGGTGGCAGAGTGAATGCATGGAATGCAGTGTCACTCTGTTTCAAGCCATTGCTAAGTGAGCAGCAAAGTGGTGTTTTAGAAAGTCAGACTCACAGGGAATGGGGTGAAGTGGGAGAGAAGACAATAGTGAAGTTCTGAAAGCTGGAAAGCAGATGGGTGAGTGATAATTTACTTAGTAGATCCCAGAAAGCAGATATGTCGGCAATGAGGAAGGCTAAGGATTAATCCTGTTTGTGCTACAGAATACTCAAAAATCTCGAAAAGTTGAAGCACTAGGGACTTAAAAAGTATAAAAGAAAGAACATGGAGATGAGCAGAAAACAAGAGGTCAGCAGGAGTGATCAGAGACCAATAGGTTAAATGTCAGGTTATGTGCAGTTGAGGGAAACTTTGTGAACTAAATGGAAGACATTTTTAAAGAATGCAGCCAAGAGTTAACAAAACGGGGAAGGTGACAGAGAAGTGGATTGAGACACAAGGATAGAATGCAAAAGTTTGATTTCAGCCCCAGGAGGGGAAAATAGAATGGAGAAGAGCCAGTATTTAAAGAGCTGTTGGCTGCAGAATATTCTGTAACTGATGAAAGATTTGAATCCCTAGGGAATGGAGATGCAGTAAATTTTAAATAGGTTAAATAAAAGAAATCCATGTGGAGACACATCATAGGGAAGCTCCAAAACACCAAAGACCAAGAGAAGATTTTAAAAGCAACCAGAGGTAAGAGAGAGGTCATCTAGGGCAGCGCCTGCAGTACTGACGGCCGGCTGTCTTCTCAGCAACAGTGAAAGCCAGAAGACAGTGATATTCATCTTAACTGTTGGGAGAAGGAAACTATCAAGCTAGATTTGGGCATCTAACAAAATTATCTTTTACCAAGACTGAAACGACATTTTCAGATAAAACAGTTTACTACCAACAGACCATCATTAAAGATACTTCTAAAAGATAAGATTCAAGAAGAAGGAAAAATGTTTTTTAAAGGAAAGAATGAGCTGGGGATGGTGGGTCATGCCTGTAATCGCAGCACTTTGAGAGGCTGAGGTGGGAGGATTACTTGAGGCCAGAAGTTCAAGACCAGCCTGAGCAACATAGCAAGACCCCATCTTTTAAACAAAAAAATGAAAGAGAAAAATACCCAGGTTTGGTGGCACATACTTGTGGTCCCAGCTACGCAGGAGGGTCACTTGAGCCCAGGAGTTTGAGGTTGCTTTGAGACAGGATGGTGCCACTGCACTCCAGCCTGGGCAACAGAGCAAGACCATCTGTTAAAAAAAAAATGAGATGCAAAAAGAAATGGGTAGCAAAATGTAAACACATCTCTAACTCTATAAACATTGCATGAAACAAACTTTTTTTTTGAGACAGAGTCTCAATCTGTCACCAGGCTGCAGTGCAGTGGTGCAATCTCAGCTCACTGCAACCTCCACCTCCCGGGTTCAAGCAATTCTTCTGCCTCAGCCTCCCAAGTAGCTGGGATTACAGGCACGTGCCACCATGCCCAGCTAATTTTTGTATTTTTATAGAGACGGGGTTTCACCATGTTGACCAGGCTGGTCTCAAACTCCTAATTTCGTGATTCCCTCCCCTTCGGCTTCCCGAAGTGCTGGGATTACACCATGAGCCACCGCGCCTGGCCATGAAATAATCTTTGTAGGATTCAAGAGAATAAAAAGACTAAACAGCAGCATGGGCTGCAAGATAAAGTTGAGAATCTCTCAGAAAATAGAGCAAAAATTTAGAGTTGGAAAATAGGAGAGAAGAATATTAAAGGGCCAGTCTTGGAAGTCCAGTACCTGAAAAATAAATCTTTTAGCAATAAGATGGAAAGGCCGGCGCCGTGGCTCACGCCTGTAATCCCAGCACTTTGGGAGGCCAAGGCAGGTGGATTGCCTGGGCACAGGAGTTCGTGACCAGCCTGGGCAACATGGTGAAACCTCATTTCTGCTAAAAAACCTCATTTCTGCTAAAAAAAAAAAAAATTATTAGCCGGGCCTGGTGGCATGCACCTGTCCTAGCTACTCGGGAGGCTGAGGCAGGAGAGCTGCTTGAACCCGGGAGGCGGAGGTTGCAGTGACCTGAGATCACGCCATTGCACTCCAGCCTGGGTAACAGAGCAAGACTCTGTCTCAAAAAAAAAAAAAAAAAAAGCCGGGTGCGGTGGCTCACACCTGTAATCCTAGCACTTTGGGAGGCCGAGGTGGGTGGATCACCTGAGGTCAGGAGTTCAAGACCAGCCTGGCCATCATGGTGAAACCCCATCTTTAAAAAAATAAAAAAAAAAAAAAAAAAGAGATGGAAGAAACATCAATGAGATAAAGTCACTGAACAAAATGTTCCAGAGTCTACCAGACACCCCCCACACTGTGTCAAAACAGACCAGTACAAAGACACAATGACACAGCATCTGGAAATCCTAGACCTTGAGGACAGGTTGAAGAGTCGGAAAGCTTTCAGAAAGACACATTGCATTCGAGGATTGAAGGTCAAAATAACTTTAGACTTCTTAATAACGGTTCTGGAGTTTGGAAGTCTGTGAAGCAGTAAGTTCAAAATTCTGATGGAAAGTGATTGCCAACGTAGTATTCTTTACCCATTGAAACTGTCGAAGGCCTTAGAATTTACCTCTCATGCTGCTTTTTCGCAGAAGTGAACTAAATGTTTCTCATCAAAACAAGGTGATAAATGGAGGGTCCTGAGCCATGTGTGCTTGAGTGTCACCCTGGCCTGTGGCAGTGAGGGGCACCCCAGCGCTGGGAATACTGCAGCGCTGGGAACCACCTTGGTCCTTTAAACCATGTACAAGGCTAGTTTGGCTAAAGATGCAAGTGTGCAGAGCTAGCAGATGTTATGCATACTTTATTCTGCAGAGTGAAAGTGGGGTTTGGTAATGCTGTGTCTGTGTCAGCATCTGCTCTGATGTACCGGGCGTCCCACCCTCCTGGGTGCGTTCACATCACCTGCATTGAGGTGAGGATCAGGGCTGTCCAGAGCTTGGCCTGGTGTGGAGGGTTCCTGCAGCCCCACGGTTTCTTCCTTTTGTCACCTTTTTTATTCCTTCTGTACCCCCTAGTCCCTCAGTAAAACAAAACAAACCAACCCAGGCAGTTCACTTGTGAGTTTACATTTCTCCACCCCTTTCTCACTCTTCATTGCTAATCTTCCACTAAAATTACCTGGGTATTGAGTTTTAAAAAGCTTTTTCAGACTGGGCACAGTGGCTCATGCCTGTAATCCCAGCACTTTGGGAGGCCAAGGCAGGCGGATCAACTGAGGTCAGAAGTTCAAGACCAGCCTGGCTAACATGGTGAAACCCCGTTTCTACTAAAAATATTTAAAAATTAGCTGGGCATGGTGGCACGTGCCTGTAATCTCAGCTACTCAAGGCGGAGACAGGAGAATCACTTGAACCCGGGAGGCGGAGGTTGTGGTGAGCCGAGATCGCACCATTGCACTCTAGCTTGGGCAACAAGAGGAAAACTCCATCTCAAAATAAGTAAATAAATAAAGCTTTTCTTCTGCATTCACCCCACAAGAATCAACACAGAATTCTGTACCTCTGGCCACCGAGAAGGGTTTGGGGGTTTCTGCATACCAGCCACAGATCAGTCTTGCAGCAGACACCAGCTGGGTGTCCTCTAACTCAGTACTCACATTGTCTACCTGGCGGTAGCCTCAAATCCCACCAGTAAGTGCTCAGCCCCCCAAGACCACCCCCAATTCCAGTGCCCATTGCAAGCCCCAGGATGTTTCACCCGAGACACGCCCTCCTTGGGTCTGACTAATTTTCAAGAGTGACTCATAGAATTTGGGGAAGCTTACATTGATTGTTTTATCATAGGATATTACAAAGGATACAGATGAAGAGAAGCGTAGGGTGAGGTGTGGGGAAAGGGCCTGGAGCTTCCATGCCCTCCCCAGGTGCACTGTTCTCCAGGAAATTCCATGTGTTCAGCTCTCTGGAAGCTTCTTGAATCCTGTTCTTGTGGGTTTTTATGGAAGCATCACACATAGACATGATGCTTAAACTATTGGTGACCAACTTAATCTTTAGCCCCTTTCCCCTCCTCAGAGGTGGGGAGTACAGCCGAAAATCCCACCCCTTTAATCCCGCCTTGGTCTTTCTGGAGACCTATCCCATCCTTAAGCCACCTAGGGGCTACAGCCCTCAATCAGCTCATTAGTGTACAAAACAGCATAGCTATGGAGATTCTAAGTATTTTAGGAGCTGTGTGCCAGGGCAGGATGAAGACCATGTATAGATTTTACAGTGTCGCCAGAATCCTTTATGGGAACGCGTAGCTTAGGGATTTGAGAGTTTCCCAGAGGATTGGATGTGTGAGCCTAGTCCTGAGGGACAGACAGAAGTTATCCACGGCCAGAATGTGCAGGGAAGAGTGTTCCAGACAGGAGTGGAGACTACACCTGCAGAGGCCCTGGAGTGGCAGGCAGCTCAGTGCTTCAGGGACTGAAAGGTGCTGATTAGGTTGCCTTCATGGGCATGCGGGGCTGCTTTCTGTCTGATGACATCTTTATATTTGGTTTCTTCTTTCCATTCGTTGGATAAGAAGTTTTGTTTTCCTCTCTGTGGTTTGTTACAAGTGAATGCAGAACTTGTATTCATTTATCTTTTTAAATTTCATGTAGAGAGGCAGCTTTTCCTGTTGTGTGCTGATTATAGATTAAATTTAAGACTCAGTGATATGTTCACCAGGCATGGTGGCATGTGCTTGTAGTCCTGGGTGCTCCAGGGGCTGAGATGGGAGTGAGCCCTGGAGGTCGAGGCTACTGAGACGGTAGTGAGCTACCATCACCACTGCACTCCAGCCTGTGTGACATAGCAAGACCATCTGTTAAGATTCAGTGGGCCCAAATTTCAATTTTTTTTGTTCTCATAGTCCATGTTATGAAGGACCACTTTAACAACAAGCAGTGTGACTTGAAAGTGAACTCAATAGGCCATGCGCGGTGGCTCACGCCTGTAATCCCAGACTTTGGGAGGCCAAGGTAGGCATATTACGAGGTCAGGAGATCGAGGCCATCCTGGCTGACTTGGTAAAACCCTGTTTCTACTAAAGATACAAAAATTAGGCCGGGCACAGTGGCTCACGCCTGTAATCCCAGCACTTTGGGAGGCCAAGGCGGGTGGATCACGAGGTTAGGAGATTGAGACCATCCTGGCTAGCCCGGTGAAACCCCATCTCTACTAAAAAGATATAAAAAATTAGCTGGGTGTGGTGGCACACACCCATAATCCCAGCTATTCAGGAGGCTGAGGCAGGAGAATCCCTTGAACCCAGGAGGCAGAGGTTACAGTGAGCCGAGATCGTACCACTGCACTCTAGCCTGGAAGACAGAGTGAGATTCTGTCTCAAAAAAAAAAATAAAAATAAAAAAATAAAAAGAAAGAAAGTAAACTCTATGAAATTCATAGTTAACTACAAAGCACTTAGTTTTGAATTAATAGCTGGTCTTTGAAATTCTGGGCATTATGGAAGATTTTTTTCTTTTTTTTTTTTTTTTTTTCCAACTGGATGTTCCAATTTTTCTTTGTTTTGAGACAGAGTCTCTCTCTTGCCAGGCTGCAGTGCAGTGGCGCGATCTCAGCTCACTGCAGTCTCCACCTCCCAGGATCAAGTGATTCTCCCTCCTCAACCTCCCGAGTAGGTGGGATTACAGGCGCACGCCACCACACCCAGCTAATTTTTTGTATTTTTAGTAGAGACAGGGTTTTACCATGTTGGCCAGGATGGTCTTGATCTCCTGACCTCAAGACCTGCCTGCCTTGTGAGCCACAGTGCCCGGCCTTTCTGTTTTTTTTAAAATAGGGTCTCAGTCTGTCACCCAGGCTGGAGTGCAGTGGCGTGATCTCAGCTCACTGCAGCCTGGACTCCCCAGGCTCAGGTGATCCTCCTGTGTCAGCCTCCCAGGGAGCTGGGACTACAGGCACAAGCCACCACACCTGGCTAATTAAAAGACATTTATAGAGACGGAGTCTCACTCTGTTGCCCAGGCTGGTCTTGATCTCCTGAGTGTGGCCCGAAGATTTCTTGAGCTGGATTCATAGTTCACCTCTTAAATGAAAACTATGTAAAACATATCTTAATCATGAAACATGATTGTTGGAGTATTTTCTCTTTGACGGTATTTTTAGAGCGTGGGTATGGATTTGTGAGAGATCTGTGGAGTCCCCGCCTACTGCCCAGCCTCAGGCTCAGGGCGATTGGGTGGTTGTGAGGCCGTCACCTGACAGGCAGCGCTGCCTGAGCAGATAGTGCTTTGGAGAGCGTGTTCGGCCACTTGGTGTCAATGCTGCTGTCCTGTCTGGATGAGGCACCTGCCCCTGAGCCCACCGGAACCCCTGGAGCAGGGGACTGCCCAGGCCAGGCTCTGCCGCATGGCGCAGCCCACTGTACCCTCTGATTCTCCGGTTTCACCAGGGAAGCCCACCACTCATTGGCATTCAGCCCTGATGCATGCTGAGGTGGCCAGGCAGAGGCAGTGAGGACTTATCGACATGCTTTGAGGCTGATCGGTCACAGGCTGCTCCAGTACAGCTGGAAGAGGAGCTGCAGGCTCTGGACAAGTGCTGGAGTGGGCTCCTCGGCTCTTCTGGAGGGTGGCAGTGCCTACTTTGTGAACTTAGCGCAGTCACTGAGTTGTGTACGCACAGTGTGTGGATCTTAAGGTATGCAAGTTGTACGCAGCGAAACTGTTTTAGAAAGAAAAGTTCATCAGGATGTGATTTGGGTGGAAAGAAAGCAGAATTAGCACTTTGGGACCAGAAGCTCCAGGAGAGGCAGTGATGGTCTTGGCAGACCCAGGAGGGCAGGACGGTGGCAAGGGGCACACAGAGTGAAAACCAGACCTCGATGCACACACATCCCTCAGGGCTCAGAATCCACAGCCCCGGCTTTCTCAGAAGTGGCAACTGAGATACAGAAGCTCAGTCACAAGCTGTTTGAAAAGCAGTTGGGTCCCTAGACTCTTGCTCTCAGTTCTTGGCATTGACAGTTGCTCTGCCCCTGTGTGGAGGCCTTTTCCTTGGAAAAAGGTTACAAGAAAACGAGGTGTTGGCACTGGGGCTCTGGCCGAGGTGAGGCTGGAAGTTCCCTGCCCAGAAAGGGATGGCGGCCAGGCCTTTCCCTCTGCACAGGCTGCTTTGGGGAATCCAGCCACCAAGGGAGAATCAGAGGTACTTACACCAGGGACCCCAACAGATGGCCCAGCTGCACTGCGCTGACCTGGCCCCATCAGAGTTAAGCTTCCAACAGGAAAGACACAGACCAACTTCAGCTTACAGGAGGTAGAGACTCTTCCCAGAGAAGAGCATCAGATTATCCTCAAAAAACAGCGATTATCCTCAAAAATGAGAGGATATGACACCTGTGAAAGGGGCAGATGTCATAAAGAAAGGGATATTCAGAGAACAGAAAAAATGCTTGGCAGTTAAAGATGTGATGGTGTGAATGAGAACTCAAGAGGGTTGGAGGATGAGTGACGAGGGTGCAGCGTTCCAGAAAGAAGGGCAGAAAGACAGGCAATAAATGATGCCCTGTCCATTCCTGCTGTTGGAACAAAGTACCCTAGACTGGTGATATGGTTTAGATATTTGTTCCTACCCGAATCTCATGTCAAAATGTAAACCTCAGTGTTGGAGGTGGGGTCTGGTGGGAGATGTTTGGATCATGGGGGCGGATCCCTCATGAAAGGCTTGAGTCATCTTCTTGGTGATGAGTTTGTGTCAGGATACCCTGAGTGACAGCCTGTGTTGGCCACTGAATGTGGGATGATGGCTGCTGTGCCCAATGCCAGCTGTGGCTGTCCTGCAGGTCCAGGACCGGCAGTGCCAGCCTCCGGGGGAATGCAGCCCCAGGCCACTGCATCAGCCTGCATGTGGCTGGGCCCGGGTCTGAGTTGCGGCGGCCCTCCCACTGGCTCTGAGGCAGGGCCAAGGCTCCTCTGCTGGTGGCTCCAGAGCCAGTGGTCGGTGTGCCTGGCAGGGTGGTGCTGTGGCCAGGAGAGCAAGGGGTCCTGGGTGCGTGGAGGCCTCCGTGAGCCGACCTGCCTCATGGCTGGTGAAGTCAGCAGCGGCTTTGTTTTTTGAGACAGGGTCTTGCTCTGCTGCCCAGGCTGAAGTGCAGTGGCACGATCTCGGCTCACTGCAGCCTCAGCCTCCCGGGTTCAAGTGATCCTCCTACCTCAGCCTCCCAAAGTGCTGGAATGAAGGCGTGTGTCCCATGCCCAGCTGGTAGCAGCTGTTGGAGATAATTGTGAACCCCCTTACTTTCTTGTGCTGTGGCCTGAAAGGTCAGTCAGCTGAGAATGAAGGCTGATACCGGAGGCCCCCTCCTCTGCCCTTGGCAGCAGCAGGCACTGGGAGTGAAATGGCAGTGGGAGTGGGGTCGGATCCGAACAGCAGAGGCAGCTGCAGCCCCGCCTTGACCCGGCTCCTCTGTGAGGGGCTGGATCCAGGTGCCACGTGGTCTTCCTTCTTTTTCTTGTTTTTCATTTCTGCTCTTCGGTGTTTTTTGAGACGGAGTCTTGCTCTTTCACCAGGCTGGAGTGCAGTGGCACGATCTCAGCTCACTGCAACCTCCGTCTCCCGGATTCAAGTGATTCCCATGCCTCAGCCTCCTGAGTAGCTGGGACTACAGGTGCGAGCCACCACACCTGGCTAATTTTTTGTATTTTAGTAGAGACGGGGTTTCTCCATGGCAGGATGGTCTCAATCTGCTGACCTCATGATCTACCTGCCTTGGCCTCCCAAAGTGCTGGGATTACAGGCGTGAGCCACCACACCCGGCCTTCCTGGTGTTTTTAGGGGGATCTTCTCCCTAGGGGGTACAAACATGGCCCCAACAGCTGCAGGCCACGAGCCTTATCCCAGCAGGAGTTTCAGGGCTTTCGTCCCACCTCAACGCGGCTGCCTTCATGCTGTGCCTGACCTGTGCCCACACATCTGTGGGGAGCCCCACTCAAGTGTTAGGAGAGGGGACTGCAGAAAGAGGGGCCTCTAGTAGAGGATGAGACGGGGGAGCTGCCCGGCAAAGCTACGGGCATGTCCCCAGTAGGAGGTGAGACCTTGGTCTTCGAGATGGGCCTTGGGGGTCCACCTTGGAAGTGAGGAGGTCAGGGCTCAGGAAGAGATGCCAGTGGTATTGGCAAGGTTTTTGCTGGGCCTACTGCAGTGTGCAGTCACTGCTCAGTGAACGGGGCTGCCGGGGCGGGGGCTGCTGAGGTTCTGCTCATTGTCCAGCGCACCAGTGCAGATGTGTAGGTTAGAGGTAGCCTTGCCACACGGGTGGGTCTTCGCTGGCCTTTAGAAGACGATTGAGGAGTGACTGATAGAGAGAAATGATGCATTCTAGTTCATTCTTAAGCCCAGTGAGTTGTGGATTTCATGCTTCTTCTTTCCTCTCTATTCATGTAAAATGATTTCTTGAGATCATGATGGTTTTATATATTTTTATGATTCATTATTTTGTCCAAACCCAAAAGTATATCATATATACTTTTAGTGCAAGAGACGCTTGTCATGGCTGTTGGCACGGCCGAGTCCCTGGGGCTAACACGACAGCAGGTGCCAGTGCAGGTAGGTGTGGCGTATAGGGCCGACCTCATATGGCTCCTGGGTTATTTAGAAGGAAGCTTCTCTTTGGGAGGCCTGCCTGCTGGTGAGGTCTGGGCTCCCTCTGATGGGCAGAGGGTCCCAGCTTGTTTGTAGCACGAGGTTACTCCGCCAGCCTCCAGGTCTTAGCTGGGATGCCCAAGGCTGCTGCTGATTCGGAGCATAGTTGTGGGCCTTTTTTTTGTATTTGGGACACTGTTGTCACGCCAACAAGTGAGGGATGTGGACACAGAGCTCCTCACTCACTGCCAATCCTTCCCTGGGAGGCTTTTTGTGTACTGTGTGCTCACTTGCCCAGCGGCCTCTCTCATCCCTGACTCTGGGCGGTGCATCTGACAGAGGCCTGCCTGGGTGCTCGGCCTCTGACATTTGCCTGGACATTGTGTCATGCCTTGCTCTGTGGTCAGTGTCAGAGACGCTCCCCGGATGGTGAAAGACTGTGTTTTGTTTCTTGGGTCAGCGTTCTGCACACCTGCAAGGTAAAGCCCAGCTTGTTGTGTCCTATCCTCTGTTGTCGCAGATGTCGGGGGCCCCCTGGAACACCTCTGCCTGTTTTGTGACTGTGCCGTGAGGCCACATGTCACATCTGGGTCGCCTCGCCAGTCAGGGGAGGCCTGTTTCCACAGAGCCAGCCCCGCTGGAGCCGCACCAGCTCTGTCTCTTCCATTCTTGACTTTGAGAATTTCCTGCCCTTACACTTCAGATGTGTTTGTTACAAACGTTTCATCAGGATGTTTAAAATCTTGCCTGACAGCCTTTGTCTTAATTAGACTATTGGTCCATTTATGTTTACTGTAATTATTGTATTTAAATTTATTTCCACCATCTTTCCTTGTACTCTGTCACTGGGGACCAGGTTGCTTTTTCGTTTCTTGACTTCTTTTAGATTATTTTTGTTTCTTTTTCTTTTCTATTGGGTTGGAATTTGCTCACTTGGCTTCATAGTGGTTGCCTTGGACATTCTAACATGCAGAATTAATTTGTCGAAGTCTAAAATTAGTCAGTATTTTTGCCCTCCTCCAAACGATTCAGGGATCTGGGAACATTTTATTCTGAGCACTTCGTCCACACGGGACGCGCCCCTCCCCATCACCGCCTGCAGCACGCTGTGTCTGTGGGTCCTGACTGCGTGGGGTCAGGACTGATGAGAGCTTCCCTCGGCCGGATGGTGGCTTTCTTCCTTGTCCTCTAAACCCTCCCACTCTCAGCTCTGGGGGATGCCCTGAAGTAATGGATCAGCATCTGGATCAGGCTTTCTCCTCTCTCCCCGACTTCTGCAAAGCTGTCAAAGGAGCCGACGCAGGCCCGGGCCCTCCTACACGGGGCCTTTACTTCTCCAGGGCCCTGCTTTTACTTAGCTTTTGTTCCCTAAGTTCGGAGCTTTCTTGCCAACACATTGATGGATTTTTAAAGTTTTTAAAAGTATTTCTTACCAGGTAGTAGTGCTTATTTGTTCATTAGAGGGCTGGTCAAAGCTGTATAGTTTACTCTGACGGAACGCAAGTGTGCATTCTGAAAACATTGACTCCTGTGGGCTGGGCTCGTGCCTGAGGTAGGAGTGTGTTTCTCCCTCCAGGACCGGGACTCTTCTCCTGGGAAGGCGGCTCCAGACACAGCCACTCTGGCCCTCAGGTCATTGTGGCAGAGCGCAGTGTCTGGGGGTGCCACGCCTTCTGCTACTTGCTGTGGTTTAGCCTTGGACTTGGCTGAAGGCCTCACAGAACGAAGCCCGTGGCAGGTGGAGCTGCTTACGTGGCCACAGGGGTTGAGGACATGTCTGAAGTTTTTCTGGAACCTACATTGAGAAAATGGAAGTGATTCCCCCCAGAGGCAGCAGGGGCTTCACTTCAGCCTTGGCCACTCAGCCTGCGTTCCTGTGGCGCCCCGAGGACCCTGCACTGTGCCTGGGACCCCCTGCACCTTGGGCCTGTGCTGACCCCAGTGAGACGGAGGTGGCTCAGCCTGTGTCCTGCTGCTGGCGCGAGGCCGTGGGGGGCTCAGTCTTCTGTGTGTTTTCTGTCTGTCCCTTTCCTCATCTTTTTCTTTCCTGCTTTCTGTGGGGTAAATGAAAGTTTCTCCTCCTATATATTTTTCCCATGGATTTGGTGATTTTCTAGGCCACCCTTAGCATTGTATCTTGCATGCCCTGTGAATCTTCCTGCCGAAATCACAGTCACTCAGCTCTTCTGAGGAATACCGGAGTGTGTGTGGCCTGCACTGAGTTGACCACATCTTTTGTGCCTGCAACTGTAGTTTTATCCCCTTATGATAACATGAGCTTTTATTGTATTTTATTTTTGAGATAGGGTCTCACTCTTGTCACCCAGGCTGCAGTGCAGTGGTGAGATCTTGGCTCACTGCATCCTCTCCCTCTGGGCCTCAAGGCATCCTCCCACCTTAACCTCCTGAGTAGCTGGGACTATGGGCACATGCCACCACGCCTTGCTGATTTTTGTATTTTTTCAGAGATGCAGTTTCACTATGTTTCCCAGGCCGGTGTTGAACATCTGGGCTGAAGCAATCTGCCTGCCTCGGCCTCCCAGGAACTGGAGCTTTAAACCAGTGGTCAGTTCTCCTCACCGTTGTCTTCCTCCCCCCTGCCAGGCCGTGCCCCACAGCCCTTCCTTCCCACCTCTCGCCTCAGGACCTCTTCTCTGGGTGGCGTCTTGTCTCCAGACCCTGCTGCGCTGATATGAAACCACGACACTGCCTCTTCCTGGGGTCTGGTTTTCCTGCCCCTGGGAACTGGCAAGCCGTATGTGAGAGCCTCTGCTGGCCTGGAAGTCCTGGGGGCAGTGGAAAACTTGGGAAGTGGGCAGTTTCTGTTCTAGAGCCCGGGGTCCTCATCAGGGAGACCTGGGCAGGATGCAGCTTTTGCTGGCCTGCCTACTGTCCCTTTGCATGACTTCTGAGGGCACTGGTCAGCCTGCAGGGTCCAGTCTGAAGGCAGGAACTGCTCAGAGTTTATGTGATGTGATACCAACAGGGCGGGCAGCTGCAGGCGGGGGCTTGGGCCACCCTGTGATAGGAGCTAGGACAGCTCCAGCTCAGCCGCCAACTGGGGCTCTGGGTGGCAAGTCTGGGCTCCTCCAGCCATGTGCCGCCTGTGCCTGGGGTTTCCAGTTGCTGCTCAGTTTCCCAGCCCCTTCCCAGCCTTCACCTTGAGGGCACAGTAACCACCTCGGTAGCTTGGCCTCAGGGATTCCTGCCAGTCCTCACAGTCCCTGCCTGACCCATTATCTTCTGCTCAGATGTAGGCGTCTGTCCTGGAGAGGCAGGCAGATGGGCACAGGCGGAGCTCAGGGAAGCCCAGTGGGTCAGGGCCCAGAGAGGGCAGTCTAGACCTGAGTTGGGTCTGGAGCCATCGCTCTTGTGTGGCATACAAGCTTGGCAGGTGGCAAGGCTGCTTGGGCAGTGGCCGTGCACTCACACACACCTGGGCACACATACTCACACGCATGTGGGCACACATGCTCTCATGGAGAGAGTTTTTAAAAAAAACTCATAGAGGCTTACGCACACAGGCACACACATGCCCTCAGGCCCACACGCTCTCTCAGGGACACACAGGCTTACATGCACACAGACACACACACTCTCTCAGGGACACACAGGCTTACATGCACACATGCTATCTCAGGGACACACAACCACACACTCGGGGACACACAGGCTCACACGCACACCGACACACATACTCTCAGGGACACACAGGCTCACACACGAATGGATACACACGCTCTCTCAGGGACACACAAGCTCCCACACACAGATACATGCTCTCAGGAACACACAAGCTCACATGCATATGGACACACACGCTCTCTCAGGGACACACAGGCACACACGCTGTCTCAGGGACACAGGCTCAGACGCACATGGGCACACATACTGTCTCAGACACACAGGCTCACACACACATGGGCATACACGTTCTCAGGGACACACAGGTTCACACACACATGAGCACACAGGGACACATGCTGTTTCAGGGACACACACGAACATGGGCACACACTATCAGGGACACACAGGCTCACATGCACACTCACACACACACTGTCTCAGGGACACACAGGCTCATACGCACATGGACACATGCTCTCAGTGACACACAGGCTCACACACCCACACACACTCTCAGGGACACACAGGCTCACACATGGGCACACACGCTGTCTCAGGGACACACAGGCTTACACATACACGGGTACACATGCTCTCAGAGACACAGACACTCGCTCAGGGACACAGGCTCACACACGGGCACACACGCTCTCTCAGACACACAGGCTCACAGACACATGGGCACACACTCTCAGGGACACACAGGCTCACACAGGCACACACTCAGGGACACACAGGCTCACACATGGGCACACACGCTGTCTCAGGGACACACAGGCTTACACATACACGGGTACACATGCTCTCAGAGACACAGACACACTCGCTCAGGGACACAGGCTCACACACAGGCACACACGCTCTCTCAGACACACAGGCTCACAGACACATGGGCACACACACTCTCTCAGGGACACACAGGCTCACACACGAATGGACACACACGCTCTCCCAGGGATACACAGGCTCACGTGTATATGGCCACACATGGGGACACACTCTCAGGGACACACAGGCCCACACACAGACACATGCTCTCCCAGGGACACACAGGCTCACGTGTATACGGGCACACACGCTCTCTCAGGGACACACAGGCCCATACGCATGCCACATGCCCACCCTGGAGCAGGGCTGGGGGACCTGCATTTTTTGGAGCGAGGGGCCTCTGGCACCCTCGTCTGTGGCGGGCGTCACCAGCCCAGGCAGATGCTGTTTCCACACTTGCTCTCCCAGCAGACCCTGTCTGGAGCCGGCACAGAGTGTCCTCTGTTCCAGATTCAGCGTGGGACGTTGGAAGCAAGCGCCTGTCGCCCACTCATGACCGGAACTTTCCGGCAGTGCGGGGTTGGGGCGGGAAGCCCTTGTGACGTGCCTGGTGCCTGGGCCTGTCCTGCTCCCTCTGTCTGCTGTGGACCAGTCTGGGTGGTGGCCTTGACTGCTCCGGAGACCACCATGTGAGAGGCCCTGGGGAACCCACATCTGCAGGTCGAGGACGGAGCACACCTGCCTTGTAGAGTTATGGGAAGCATCAGGTGAGGCCGCCGTCACCAGTGCGCACCTGTGCCTGCCATGGTGGCTGCACGCCCGTGGTCCTGCCCATGCCCTACCACAGGGCCTCAGGAGGAGGTAGCCAGTGCCAGGGGCTGGGGGGCTCCAGCAGGACTTGCTCCCAGGAAGCCCAGCACTGCGCCTTTCACAGAGGAACCAGGCGCTGCATTGGGAGAAGCTACCTTCTGCACCTGGCTTCTTGGGGGAGGTGGCCAAGGCTGGCCCTGGGCCTGGGGATGGAGGGCACACAGGTGAGGCATGTCCAGGGAGCTCTGCCTGCCTGCCTTGTGCCCCACCCGTGCCCACCACGACCTCTGCTACTACTCTTGTAGTGCCTGAGCCTCTGTTTCCTGCATTTACAAAACCCTTCCATGGATTTTCTCATTTCTCTCTTGAAGCCCAAGGCAGGCTGGGCACGGAGGCTCATGCCTGTAATCCCTGCACTTTGGGAGGCCGAGGTGGGTGGATCACGGGGTCAGAAGTTCAAGACAAGCTTGGCCAAGATGGTAAAACCCCATCTCTACTAAAATACAAAAATCAGCTGGGCATGGTGGCGGGAGCCTGTAATCCCATCTACTCAAGAGGCTGAGGCAGACTGGAGGTGGAGGTTGCAGTGAGCCAAGATTGTGCCACTGCACTTCAGCCAGGGCAAAGAAGCGAGACTGTTTCAGGAAGAAAAAAAAGCCCAGGGCAGCCCCCAGCCACACTCATTCAGAATTAATGAAGAAGCCAGGACCCTTTTGTGGGGGGTGGCTGTCCCAGGTCACAGACTAGGTCTCTTTTGACCATGGACACAGGGAATCCAGGAAGGGGCTGTCCTGCAGGTCCATGCGTCTGGAAGGCACAGAAGCCCCTCCAGACTGTTCATCTCAGGACCTTGTCACGCGCAGACAGAGCCAGGTGTGACACCAGCCCTGGGGCCAGGCAGCCGCTTTCAAGCATTGCAGCGTCTGTACCACAGCAAGAAATTCTTTTTCTGTGCATCCAGGTGGCTCCAGCCAGCACCATCCTTTCCATGTGGGGTGTGCCCAACACCTTCCTTTCCCCTCCCAGAAAGTGAAGAAGCTGGCCCTGACCTCCCAGGTCCATTCCATGGCTTGCTGATGGGCTGGATCACAGATCCAAACCCCTCAACGTGGCCCGTCCTGGAGCAGGCAGACTTGGTGAGCACAGCTGCTGAAGGGGTGGCAAATGCCAGACGTGCCTGTGCTGCTCACTGGGGTCGCGTCTGTGCCCAGCGTGGCCCAGGCACTGGGCGGGGAGAATGGGGCCTTGTGTCTCCAGCTCACAGCCGAGCTTTCAGAGCATGAGACTGGCTTCATTGTTCAGAACTGGGAAAACTAAAAACAGCATTGAGAATGGAACTTGGGCCTTCTGGAAATGACAGCTGAGTAAAGACTCATTTATTCTACTTCTCTCCTTGAAACCCACTGCAGTGAACAAAGAGAATGAAAAATAGGGAACAAGATTTAATCCACAGTGGGCCTAAGGAATAGCCATAGCAAAGGAGGGTGTCGACCAGACGGGAAGCAGTGACGCCACATCAGGTCTCCAGCAGGCTGGGTTTTTGTTTTACAAGAATGGGCTTTGGAGATAGCGTTGATGAGTGCTTTAAAAGAATGGGGCTGTGGATGAGGGGAGCCGAGTGTAGGCAGACATCTGACAAGGTGAGGCGGAAGGCCCACAGGCTTCACTTTTATTTTCTGTAAGATCCAGACTTTCATTTCTTTATTTTTAGAGAAGGGGTCTCACTTTGTTGTCCAGGCTAGAGCACAGTGGCACAATCATAACTCACTGCAGCCTCGACCTCCTGGGTTAGTGATCCTCCTATCTCAGCCTTTTGAGTAGCTGGGACCACAGGCACATGCTACCACACCCCGCTAATTATTGTATTTCTTGGTAGAGATGAGATTTCGCCATCTTGCCCAGGCTGGTCTTGAACTCCTGAGCTCAAGCAGTCCTCCCACCTTGGTCTCCCAGAGTGCTGGGATTATAGGTAAGAGCCACTGCCCACAAGATCCAGATTCTTTTTTTTTTTTTTTTTTGAGACGGAGTCTTGCTCTGTTGCCCAGGCTGGAGTGCAGTGGCGTGATCTCGGCTCACTACAACCTCCGCCTCCCGGGTTCAAGAGATTCCCCTGCCTCAGCCTCCTAAGTAGCTGGAACTACAGGCACACACCGCCACATTTGGCTAATTTTTTTTTTGTATTTTAGTAGCAACGGGATTTCACCATGTTGGCCAGGATGTTCCCAAACTCCTGACCTGGTGATCCACACACCTTGGCCTCTCAAAGTGCTGGGATTACAGGCGTGAGCCACCACGCCCGGCAAGATCCAGACTTTTAAGGGGTGAAATGGGGAAGGAAATGACAGCTGAGTAGACTTATTTATTCTACTTCCCTCCTTGAAACTCACTGTGGAGCTGCTCTCTCTGGCATTTCCTTGAATCTGTCATTGGCTGGCTGTGTGGGCCAAGAGGGGGTCTCTCTTCTGGGGCTTGGCTTGCATGAGCTACCTCAGCAGGTAAGTTCTCCAGCTATAAGACTTGGACTCTGGCCAGGCACAGTGGCTCATGCCTGTAATCCCAGCACTTTGGGAGGCCCAGGTAGGCAGATCACGAGGTGAGGAGTTCAAGACCAGCCTGACCAACATGATGAAACTCTGTCTCTACTGAAAAATACAAAAATTAGCCAGGTGTGGTGGCCTGCGCCTGTAATCCCAGCTACTCGGGAGGCTGAGGCAGGAGAATAGCTTGAACCCGGGAGGCGGAGGTTGCAGTGAGCTGATGCCACTACACTCCAGCCTGGGCAATAGAGCAAGACTCCACCTCAAAAAAAAAAAAAAAAAGACTTGGACGCTTAGAGGCATTGGGGCCCTTAGACCCCTGGGACATTCAGCTGAGGATCAGCTCTCCCTCAGAGGAGGCTTTCTGCCTATAAGGCCCTTTCCCCTGGGGATGGCAGAGTTTATTCCTCCTAGTCCGCATAGATCCTGTCTCGAGGCACCAGGCCAGGGACAGAGCACATAGTGGTTGCTCAGAAACCTTTACGAGGCTTTCTTGCTAGAACTGGGAGGAGAGGAACTTCTTGGTATTGGTCGAAGTTGTCGGTGTTGGTAGATTTTTGAGTCAGCTGCCAACAGCACACAGATCCTGTCCCAAAACCCAGCCAATTAGAGCAAAGCAGAACCATGAGGTGAGAGTGAGTCCTGGGGTCTGAGACCAGATGGTTGTGTTAGATGAAGCCACAGATCTCTCTTTAGTTTGAGTTGGGTCTGTGTCCCTTGGAACCAAAACATGTGGTAATATCAGAAACATCCAGAGCAGAGGCTGTGAGAAGGCTTGGCAATGGAGGATTCTGGAATGATACATCTGATCTGAGCCTGCCCTCAGTCTTGTCCCTGTCCTTGCTTGAAATAATGCAACCCTAATGTGACATGAAAGGAGAAAAGCAGCCGGGCGCAGGGCGCACACCTGTAAACACAGCCCTCTGGGAGGCTGAGGCAGGAGGATTATTTGAGCTCAAGAGTTCGATACCAGCCTGAGCAGTATAATGAGACCCCATCTCTAGGCAGGCATGGTGGCACATGCCTGTAGTCCAGCTACTCAGGAGGCTGACGTGGGAGGATCCCTTGAACCCAGGAGGTTGAGGCTACAGTGAGCCATGATTACGCCACTGCACTCCAGTCTGGGCAATTGAACAAGACTCTATCGTAAAAATAAAAATGGGAAAAAGAAACAAAAAGAGGGAAAGAGCATGGTTAAAAGAGTGGATGAAGAAAACATTCAGAAGCATTAATCAGGAAACTAGGAAATTTTGTGGAATCTTCTCTATATAATAAATACAATATTTATAATATATTATATTGTAATATATATTTTAATATATATTTTTTGTGTAATATATAAGTAAATATAAAATTCAAAACATAAAGATTTTTTAAAGTTTAAAGACAACATAAGACAAGATAACAGGAGATAAAGTGAGCTGGCAAAGCTGAGAAAAGTCGATAGCAAAACCGTTACAGATGTCAGACCCACATCCACTCCAGCCAGAAATGGCATGGACGCTGCCGAAAAAGAGTCAGCCATCTGGAGGACCGGCCGCTTGAAAACAGCGTGCTGTGTGGAGAAAAATAACAGTCACAGAAAATGTGCTGAGCGAAGGGCCAGTGGGGGGCCCGGTATAAACAGTGATTTCTAACAAAGTGCAGAGAAGAAACAGCACACAGAGGTGTGAGGGAAAATCAAAGAAAGCAGAACCTCTGTGGAATACAGGAAGGCCTGAGTTGGCACGACAAAAGGGGTGTCACATTCCTAGAGGAATTGGATACAAAATGGTGGGACTTGGTCAGTCCCCTGAGTGTGAAAGGAGGAGCCCTTTGTGCAAACCCAGCCCGCCCCACTCATAGCAGTGAACAGTCTGGTTCAGAAGGCAGCAGAGCTATGCTGGGGGGATTCTGAAAGGGATGAAAAGAGTGTCGTCCAGGAATTCAGCTAAGCTGAGTTGCTGTGTCTGTGCGCAATGTGACACTAAAGCATTTGTGGACACACAGCCTCACGGCAGCACTCATGGAATCCAGCTTTCAAGATGATGGGAAACCCCGATGTGTAAAGGCAGAGAATGGATAACTCTGAGGCTGAACAACTCTGAAAGCTGTGGTTCAGAAGAGAATATTAATAATGGGGCAGACACGGTTGCTCACGCCTGTAATCCCAGCAGGTTGGGAGGCCAAGGCGGGTGGATCACTTGAGGTTAGTAGTTCAAGACCTGCCTGGCCAACATGGTGAAACCCTCCCTCTACAAAAAATACAAAATTAGATGGGTGTGGTGGTGGGCACCTGTAGTCCCAGCTACTTTGGAGGCTGAGGCAGGAGAATTACTTGAACCTGGGAGGCAGAGGTTGCAGTGAGCCAAGATCATGCCACTGCACTCCAGCCTGGGCGACAGAGTGAGACTGTCTCAAAAAACAAAGTAAAGGAGAATATAATAATTTAAGACATTGATAATGTAAAATTAACAAGAAAACAAATTGGCATTAGAATTGGAGGTATAAATCCACTGCCCTTATCTTTCAAAGCTGTGTGTTGGTAGAGAAATGTCTAAAGTGAATAAAGAAAAATTAAAAGGATATAAGCTTTAATCATTTTTACTAAAATTGGGAACAAAACAGAAATGCTTACTCTCGTATCTTTAGCAGCATTCTGAACATTTTTGTCTCCGCAGTTGGGTATAAAACAGAAATAATGGTTACAAATGTTGGAAAAATTTCCTGGCACAGGACAATGTGGTTGTCATAAAAATAATAAGTAACCAAATAAATATCTAAAACCCAGTAACTTTCATGTTGGAAAAAACCAAAATGTAACTTTGAAAAATCCCATTTACAATTGTAGAAACAAAAAAATAATGAGGAATAACCTTTAAAATGTACAGTCTGTATGTGGAATAGTGGTCAAGTATTCTGTAGACTGGCCCTCAGTCAGGATGTATCTGATGTTTTCCTCATGATTAGACTGGAGTTAGAGGTTTGTGGAAAAGAGCCACAGAGGCAAAGTGCCATTTTCATCACCTCATATCAAAGGTACACGTGAATATGACTGTTATCAAAGGTACACATGAATATGACTTACTGCTGGTGGATCTTGATCCCCTGGCGGAGGCCGTGCTCGTCAGATTCCTCTACTCTCACGTTCCTTCCCATCCCTGCTTTTCTGTGCTGTTTGGAAAGAAGTCACTGTGTCCAGCGCACATTTTAGGTGTGGGAAGTTCTGCTCCTCGTCCTTGAGGGCAGGAACAGTACTCAGAGCTCTCAAACCAGTCTACGTAGATTTTTTTTTCAGGGCGGTATTTGTCTTTTCTCCCACCTACTTATTTGGTCATTTATTTATATCAGTATGGATTCATAGATATTTATACTTTGGGTTATAATCCAAAATGACTTCATTCTGTTGCTCAGATTGCTCCAGCTTTGGTCATTGGAGCTCTTCATTTGGCTCTTGTGTCTCTTTGACATACTCCGTCCCTGCCAGAGTTTTGTTTTTGTTTTAGCCTTTCTTCCTCTCTACCTTTGCAGGATGCTCCAGGCTCATCTTGTATCTTTTCTGCCTCCGTCATTTCAGTCATTTCTTCAAGGATTGCTGGTTCCTTTTATTGTTGAACAGTATCGGAATCAAGATCTGGACTATAGGTGTGTGTGTTCTTATGGGCTGTTGTTGCTTCTAGACCCTCTCAGCTGACAGCAAATAAATATTTTATGTGTACTAACCTATGTGTATGTACATGTCTATAAGTATTCCTATATGTAGCCACATATTATGTTAAACATGAGTTCATACTGATGCCTCCAGCCTTAATCTACTACCATGTGGATCATTCTAGACTCTTCCCCTTGCTTGTTCTTTCATTCTCTTGGATCCCACCATCTGTCCTTCATTTACTTAATTGTTCAGTTCCAATGTACATACATAGGAGTGTCAGAATAGTTAACTCATACTCCCGTGGGAAACAACTTTATCAACTAGATTACAGTCGTTAGGCCAGGCGCAGTGTTAGGCTGGGCACAGTGGCTCATGCCTATAATCCTAGCACTTTGGGAGGCCAAGGTAGGCGGATCACCTGAGGTTAGGAGTTTGAGACCAGCCTGTCCAACATGGTGAAACCCCGTCTCTACTAAAAATACAAAAATTAGTGGGGCATGGTGGTGGGCACCAGTAATCCCAGCTACTCGGGAGGCTGAGGTGGGAGAACCGCTTGAACCCAGAAGGTGAAGGTTGCAGTGAGCTGAGATCATGCCACTGCACTCCAGCCTGGGTGATGGAGCTAAACTCCATCTCAAAAAAAAAGATTACAGTGGTTAGCAATCTAACTTCTTTTTTGCCTTTAGTCTTACTGACTCCACTTATTTCCAAAGTTACTTAGGCCAACCTCTGTTTCTTATACCCCCTTTATTGAGGTTGTTTCATACATTTTAATAGAGTTGGATGTTTTGTTACATTTTGTGTTCCATTCTGAGACTCCTTGACCTCTTAAATGGTTTTTTTAAAAATTTGTATACATGGAGGTTCACTTCTTATGTTGTAAAGTTCTGTAGATTTTGAGAAATGCATAGTGTTAGGTATCCACAATTACCGTGTCATACAGAATGATGTCACTATATTAAATAATCCCCTGTGTTTCACCCATTTAACCCTCTCTCATTCCCTTAAATGGTAAAAAAAAAAAAAATGATCTTTTTACCATCAATATAGTGTTGTCTTTCCCAGAATATCATATACTTTGAATCATATGGCATGTAGTTTAAAACAATTACTTTAAGTTAGCCAGTATACTAAAATAATTCCATGTGGATTAAGGAGTTTATTTAGTACATATCTGATTGCTTACTCTCTGCCTGTCTCTTCCTTAATGGAGCTTACCCTATAGTGGGGAAGACAAATATCACAGCACAAGTGATGTGTTTGTGTAACTATATAATACTAAACAAGTATACTGGGACTTCCACATAGGGACAAAATAGAGTAACAGGGATTAAATTTACCTTCCCACCTGAAGAAATTAAGAAGCTGGATGAAACATAATGCAACCATGGTTTTTTAAATTTTGGGCATGAAGCAACAGTGTAGTGGCTCCTGTGAGATGAGTATCAAATCAAGTGTGCTCAATGATTTCCCCAGATTACCACATTAGGAGACCTTCCAGGTTGTCTTTCAAAGAGGGAAACCCAGGCCGACCCTTACAAACTCCCTGAGTTCAGGAGGTGGAGTTTTGAGTCCAGGGTGGCCAATGTGACCAGAGTTTGCAAGAAATAGTACAAGAGAGTGAAGAGCAGCAAACAGAGGGAGCTCAGAGTTGTGCTGAGGATTCTTGTTGGTTTTCAACATCATACTGATCATTGCATTCATATGAGGAAACTACCAGAGACCAGGGGGAGAAAGTCACCTGGTGGAAGGATTAGAGGGAACAGTAAGTACTCAGCTCTCGAAACACTAGGAAGAGTGCCTGTTGCCAGCAGGCTGCCTGAGAAACTTCATAATTCAAAAGGCATGTGGTAGAGTACTCAGTGGAGAATAGTTAGCCCTAGAATAAATGCTACTCTGCTGCGTGACAAATTTTAGAAGCAAGAATCAATATTTTCAGTTTTCAAATATCTAGATCCAAAACTAAGCTCAAGAATAGTAACGGACTGGGTGTGGTGGCTCACACCTGTAATCCCAGCACTTTGGAGAGGCTGAGGTAGGTGAATCACCTGACGCCAGGAGTTCAAGACCAGCTTGGCCAACATGATGAACCCTATCTCTACGAAAAATACAAGTTAGTGAGGCATGGTAGCGGGTGCCTATAATCCCAACTACTCGGGAGGCTGAGGCAGGAGAATCACTTGAACCCAGAAGGCGGAGATTGCAGTGAGCCAAGACTGTGCCATTGCACTCCAGCCTGGTTGACAAGAGTGAAACTCCATCTCAAAAAAAAAAAGAATAGTAACAGGAATACAAAAAATATGTAGCTTTCCAAGAGGTAAAATTCATAATGTCTGGCAACCAACCAAAGATTATCAGGTATGGAATGAAACAGGAAAATAGAGCCCATACTGGAGTGTAAAATCAGTCAAAACGGTTGCAAAACTGACATCAATGTTAGATTTAGCAAGCAGGTTATTAATTATTATAACTGTATTCCATATGTTCAAAGAGCAAGAGGAAAGATTGAACACATTAAGTAGAGACATGGAAGTGTTTTAAAAGATCCAAATTAGAGTTGAAACTAAAACGTCCAAGTACAAAATACACTGGATAGGATTAATGGCAAATAAGTTACTGCAGAAGATTAGTGAACTTAAAGACGAAGCAGTAGACACTCTCCAAACTGAAACAAGGAAAAGAAAAATACTTTAAAACAAACGAGCATCCTTGAGCTGTTGGACAACTTTCAGAGGCCTAATGATTATGCAATTGGAGTTCCTAAATGGGAAGGAGGGACAAAAGAATTATTTGAGGACGTGATAGCTGAAATGCTTTCCAGTTTGATGGAACTATAAACCTAGATCTAACCATCTCTTTTTGTCTTTTTTCTTTGTTGACCGGTGGATTCGTGTCACATGATTTGACCATCTTTAATGACCCCTAAGCACAAGAAATGAAGAAAATCACAAGGCACATCATAATCAAGTTACTCAAAACCAGTTACAAAGAGATAACTCTTAAAAGCAGCCAGGGGTCGGGGGAGAGAGGCCTTATATATATGAAGGAACAGAGACACAGATGACAGCAGATTTCTCGTGAGAAACAATGCAAGTGGGAAGACAAGGGTGTAGTGTGCTTAAGATGCCGAAAGAAAAAACAAAACTTTCAAACAAGAATTCTATACCTAAATATATTTTAAGTGAAGGTGAAATAGAGATGTTTTCAAACACAACAGCTGAAACAGTTCATTACCATCAGACCTTCACTGAAAGAAATGCTTTAGGCTGAAGGAAAATAAAACCATGTGGAAATCTGAATCTATACAAAAAATTGAATACTGAAACGGTAACTACATGGGTAAATACATGATACTTACTTGAATGTCTTTAAATTATAACTTTAAGAATAGTAACTATGTAACAGAGTGAGGAATTTATAATATATACAGAAATAAAATATTTGACAAAAATGGCAAAAGTAAAAGGCCAGGAGAGAAGAAAATGGTAAATGCATATATTTGAGGTGGTATGATAGCACTTGAAGGCAGAGTATGACAAATTATATATGTGTGTTATAAACCCAAAAGCATTTACCAAAATAGCAAAGCAACAAATTACAGCTGATAAGTGAACAGTGGAAATAAAGTTAACCCACATAAAATAATCCAAAAAGGCAGAAAGGAAAAGAAGAACAAAGGACAGATAGAAAAGTAGCACATGGCAAGATAGTCAGATTGCATAAAAATATCAATAGCCAAATATATGCTGGCTAAAATACATTTCTTTTTTTACAGACAGGATCTCACTGTCATCCTGGCTGGAGTGCAGTGGTGCAATCATGGCTCACTGCAACTTTGACCTTTTGGGTTCAAGGGATTCTCCTGCCTCATCCTCCTTTTCCTTTTTTTTTTTGAGATGGAGTTTCGCTCTTGTCGTCCAGGCTGGAGTGTAGTGGTGTGATTTCGGCTCACTGCAGCCTCTGCCTCCTGGGTTCAGGCAATTCTCCTGCCTCAGCCTCCTGGTACCTGGGACTACAGGTGCACACCACCATGCCTGGCTGATTTTTTCTTTTTCTTTTTCTTTCTTTCTTTTTTTTTTTTTTTTTTGAGAGACAGGGTCTCACTATGTTGCCCAAGCTGGTATTGAACTCCTGGCCTCAAGGGATCCTCCTGCTTCAGCCTTCTAAAGTGCTGGGATTGTAGGCATGAGCTACTGCGCGTGCCCACCCTCTTTAAACAAATAGGTTAAAAGTACAAGAAGAATAAATGTTACACAATTCTAACTTTGATAAAAAGCAATCTAGAGTTGCTATAATATCAAATGTACTGATTTCAAAGCAAAGGAAACTACCAGGATAAAGATATTTCATGATAAAGAAATTAATTCATTAGTAAGGCACTGTAAATGTGTATGCACCTAATAAAAGAGCTATAAGATACATAAAGCAAAAACTGATAGTGCAGGGAGAAATAGTCAAATCCACAGTTGTAGTTGGGACTCTTACCTGTTTCTCACTGACTTATAGAACAAGTAGACCAGAAATGAGTAACAGCACTATCAACTGTCCCGACCCAACTAGCTTTATACAGCACTCCTATCAGTTGTCCTGACCCGACTGGCTTCACAGCACGCCACCAGGCAGCACATCCCCTCCACTGCATGTGGGATAGTCACCAGGGTAGACCATTTTGGGGGGCCATACAAGTCTCAATAAACGAGCAAATTCAAATCATATAAATTATGTTCTCTCAGAAAAATATAGTTAGAAACCAGTAAAAAAAAATCTGGAATATGATTAGTTACTGAGTGTATGTTCCATTTGTCAAAGAAGAAATCAAAAGAGAGGTTAGAAAGCTTTTTGAGGCTGGGCACAGGGTTGGTGCCTGTAATCCCAGCACTTCGGGAGGCTGAGGTGGGAGGCTCCCCTGAGCTGAGGATTTTGAGACCAGCCCGGCCAACCTCATCTCTATTAAAAATACAAAAAAATTAGTCGGTGTGGTGGCACATGCCTATAATCCCAGCTACCGAGGAGGTTGAGGCGGACAATTGCTTGAACCCGAGAGATGGAGGTTGCAGCAAGCCAAGATCACGCCACAGCACTCCAGCCTGTACGACAGTGAGACTCCATCTTAAAAAAGAAAAAAAAGAAAAAGCTTTTTGAATGGAATGGAAATGAAAATATAGCATATCAAAATTTGTTGGATGTCATGAAAGCTATACTCGGAGGAAATTTTTATAACACTATACCTAACATTTTTTTAAGTGTTTAAATCACTGAACCCTGCTTCTACCTTAGGAAACTAGACAAAGGAAAGCAAATTAAGTCTAAAAGATGCAAAAGAAGAAACAAAGCTCAAAGTGGAAATTAATGAAAACAGAAAAATGGAAAAAAAACTGATTAAGCTGACTTTTTGAGGCAGTCAGTAAAATAGACAAGATTCTAGGCAGATTGATTAGGAAAAAGTGAAAAAAATTTTTGATATCAGTATCAAAAATGAAAAATGCATCATTGCTGAGTCTGTTGCTCTTAAGAAGATGTAAAGCAATAGTATGGTGTAATAACTTATGCCAGTAACTGTGATTAATTTTATATGAAACGGACAAGTTCCTTGAAAGAAACAAACCATTCATACTCACATAAGAAGAAATTTTTAGAAGCTGCTGAGCTCTGTGTCTATGAAATAGATTTGATCTGTGATTGAAAACCTTCCCTCAAAGAAACCACATGCACATCTGGCTTCACTGGAGTCTCTGCCACACATTTAAGGAAGAAATAGTAGCATTTCTCTATAAACTCACCCAGAAATTTGAGAGGAGGGAATACTTCTCATTTTGTTATGCCAGTATTACCCTGATAGCAAAACCAAAGATGTTACAAGAAGAAAATAGATGCAAAAACGAATATGAATATAGATGTAAAAATTCTTAATAAAATTGTAGCAAATCACATACGAGAATACATAAAAAGGACAGTACATTGTGACCAACTGGCATTTGTACAAGGAATACATAATTGATTTAAGATTAGAAAATTAATTGATAGAACCCAACTATTATCAAACTAAGAAAGAAAAACCATGTGGTCATTTCACTAGATACACTAAAAGTATTTTACAAAATCCAACATCCATTCCAGATTTTAAAAATAACTTGGCAAACTAAGAATACAAAGGAACTTCCTCAACCTTACAAAAGACATTCCTGAAAAAGTTATAGTCAACATCACAGTGGTAAAAGACTGGATGCTTTCCCAAGATTAGGAGCAAGGCACAGACATTCACTCTTATTGTGTTCAGTAATATACTGCAGGTTCTTCCCAGTGCAATTGTGCAAGAAAAATAAAAGAATCTAGTTTAAAAAGGAAGGAGAAAGTTTATTCACTGTTGACATGAGCATCTGTACAGAAAACCTAATCTGCAAAAAAAAAAAAAAAAGGAATTAGAAATAATAAGTGAATTTATCAAGGTTACAAGATCAAACTATAAAAACAAATAATTTTTCTGTATTAGCAACAAAAAATTGGAAATTATATTTTGTTAGCATTATAAATATGAAATGCTTAGGGTGACACCTAATATGTGCAAGATTTATATACTAAAAACTGCAATGTTGCTGAAAGGAAGTAGACCCAACTAGATAGAGATATTTTGCTAACAGATCAGGAGGTATTAGTTTTCCTCATACTCATGTATAGATACAACATAACTGCAATCAAAATCCCAGCAAGCTATTTTATAGAAATTTAGAAGCTGATTCTGAAATTCATATAGAAATGCAGAGGGTGCAGTTGCTCACACCTGTAATCCAAGCACTTTGGGAGGCTGAAACGGGCGGATCACCTGAGGTCGGGAGTGTGAAACCAGCCTGACCAACATGGAGAAACTCCATCTCTGCTAAAAATAGAAAAATTAGCCGAGCATGGTGGCGTGCACCTGTAATCCCAGATTCTCCAGAGGCTGAGGCAGGAGAATTGCTTGAACCCAGGAGGTAGAGGTTGCAGTGAGCCAAGATTGCACCCTTGCACTCCAGCCTAGGCGACAAGAGCGAAACTTCATCTCAAAAAAAAAAAAAAAAAAAGAAATGCAAAAGACCTAGAATAATTAAAACAACTTCCAAAATGAAAAGCAAAGTGTGGAGACTAACAGTACCCGATGGCAGACCTGGTGCATTTGGGGTCACTTCCTGAGAGGTAGTGGCTGAGTTGAGTCTAGAGGGACGAGGAGGTCAGTGTCGTGTTGGAACTTGTGGTAGAAGGACGGGCTGAGAATGGAAGGCAGGGGCACAGGGGCAGTGGCTGGTCAGGGCTGCTCTTGGGCTGTGGGGGATGCTTTTTAGCGTTTCAGAAGTTCACTGATGTGCTGTTAAACTTTTCAAAAAGATTGAAGCCGTGCAACCAAGTCACCTGTTTCCTCTCAAACAAGAAATTTTAAAAATTTGAGTTTGTTTTCCTTTTTTTGAGACAGAATCTCACTCTGTTGCCCAGGCTGTAGTGCAGTGGCATGATCTGGGCTCACTGCAACCTCTGCCTCCTGGGTTCAAATGATTCTCCTGCCTCAGCCTCCCAAGTAGCTGGAGTTATAGGCGCGCGTCACCACGCCTGACTAATTTTTGTACTTTTAGTAGAGATCAGGTTTTGCTGTGTTGGCCAGGCTGGTCTTGAACTGTTGACCTCAAATGATACGCCCGCCTCAGCCTCCCAAAGTGCTGGTATTATAGGAGTGAGCCACTGCGCCTGGCCTGAGTTTCATTTTTAAAAATAGCATTCCTAGCAGTCTCAAGCATTTAAATGAATAGTTGTGCGGAGATTTAAATGGTAGAAAGATTTAAGTGACAGATGTGTTTCCTCTAAGGGTGGTTCCCCTGCTTGTGAGTGGAGTGAGTGTAGGTTGGATTTGTGACCCCACAATCTGTCTGGAACTTGGAGAAAGTTTCCGATTGGCCTGCAATGTCTCTTCCCGTTGGGCCCCATCGCCAACTGTGCCCTCTCCTGGTGCTTGAGTCTTTGTTATTTCCCCTTGAGTTAGCACACTTCGCATCTGTGGAATGGCCTCTTCTCGGGGGTCCTGTGCTGATACCAGCTGGGGCATCGGGGAACAAGGAGGGAAGTTCTCGGCCCTGCAGACTGTTGAAGGGTGGCAGCATGTCCGTGAGGCCCTGTGTCTTCCATGAGCCAGCACTGCGGGTGTAGCGGCACCAGGGCTCGGAGCAGCTGCACAGCCGCCGGTCCCTCCCCGTCAGCACCCGGGGGAGAGGCCATTGGTTCTGATTTCCAACAGCAGAGGCTGCTTTTGCCTGACCTTGAACTTCATGAAAGGACACTACTGTGTGCATTCACTTGTATCTGGCTTTTTTTTTTTTTGGAGACGGGGTCTTACTCTGTCGTCCAGGCTGGAATGCAGTGGCACAATCCTAGTTCACTGCAGCCTCGACCTCCTGGGCTCAAGCAATCCTCCATCCTCATCCTCCCTTGTAGCTGGGACCACAAACAGGTGCCACCACATCCTGCGGATTTCCTTACTTATCAGTAGGAGTTTTTAATATATTCTGGATGTGGTCCTTTGTCAGAATACACACACACACACACGTTTTACATGTTCAGTGTAGCAAATAGCTCCCACTTAGGATTTTTTTTTTTTTTTTTTTACATAATGGTTTCTTGATAAACAGACATTCTTAATTTTGCTATAGTCCAATTTGTTAATTTTTCTTTTGTGTGCTGTTTTTTTGTGTGTGTGTCCAATAAAGATATCTGTGCCTACTCTGAGGCCACAAAGATTTTCTCCTACATTTCTTTCCAAAAGCTTTATTTTTTTAATTTTATGTATTATTTTTTGAAATGGAGTCTCACTCTGTAGCCCAGGCTGGAGTGCAGTGGCACGGTCTTGGCTCACTGCAACCTCCGCCTCCCGGGTCCCGGCTCAAGCAATTCTCCTGCCTCAGCCTCCCAAGTAGCTGGGATTACAGGCACGAGCCACCATGCCCAACTAATTTTTGTATTTTTTTGGTAGAGACGGGGTTTCACCATGTTAGCCAGTCTGGTCTTGAACTCATGACCTCGTGATCTGCCTGCCTTGGCCTCCCAAAGTGCCGGGATTACAGGCGTGAGCCACCGCGCCCAGACTCAAAAGCTTTATTATTTTGCTTTTAAAATTTAGACCTATAGTGTATCTAGAATTAAGTTTTACGTACAGGATTGGATGAGCTAGAGGGCAGCGTTCATTTTTTTCACACTTGACCCTTGAACGACTCAGGGTTTAGGGTCAATGACCCCCACCAGGTGGTCAAAAACCCACGCTTTACTTTTGCCACTTCCTCCTCCTCTTAGCTCTAAACAGCCTGCTGCTGACGGGAAGCCTTCGGATAACGTAACAGTCAATTCACGTGTATTTTGTACGCTATTGTAATATCTGCTGTACTCTTCCTGCAAAGTCAGCTAGAGAAAAGAAAACGATATTAAGAAAATCGTAAAGAAGAGAAAATATATTTACTGTCCTTATGTGGAAGTGAGTCATCCTAAAGCTCTTCATCCTCGTCGCCTGCACACCAAGTAGGCTGAGGAGAAGGAAGAGGACGGGGGTTGGTTGTGCTGTCTGAGGGAGGCAGAGGAGGAAGAAAATCCCTGTTTACGTGACCCTCATAGCTCAAGGGTGGACTGCATATCTGGAGAACATAGCACTGTTTTCAGAAGTCCGGTGTGAACAGGATTGCTCCCAAGCACTGCCCGGTGCCACGGCTGTGTATGTTCTGCGCGTGCAGTCGCACATCTTTCCCCAGTGACTGCTGGCAGGTGTCACCTTTGTGAGTCTCAGGCGTGGGGCTGAGAGTGAGGACGAAGCAGGTCCTGTGCCGCCGTGTTCACCCTCCCAGTCCTCAGGTCCCACGTTCCTGCCATGCTTGGCTTATACCTGCCGGGGCCCCACGTGGAATGGGGTGCCTGTCTCAGGCTTGGCGTGGGCTGGATCCTGGCTGGTGGGCATGCCCCTGCTGCGTGGGAGGCTAGCCAGGCTTTGCTGCAGTGCAGGGGCCGGGCAGTAGGAGCACTGGGGAATGGGGTTGGCTGCCCAGGGGCAGTTCGCGGGTGCCACGGAGTCCATCGTCATTCTGTTCTGCCACTCTGCGGCGCCGGGCTCAGTGGTTGGTGTGATCAGGCGTTTTCCCAATCAGCACTGTTGCTTCTCCCTTTCCCTTCTCACAGTGTAGCGCCTTCCTGTCTGAGCTGGAGTTGTCCCGATGATCCACTGACATCGGTCCACCTGGGCAAGGAAGCCGACAGCGATGTCCCAGACACAGGACTATGAGTGCAGGAGCCATAATGTCGACCTGCCAGAGGCGAGGATTCCAGGGTCAAGCACTCGGTAAGGAGCCAACTGACCTACGGAGCCGCCTGGGCCACAGGAGTGGGTGGAACAAGTCCTGCTTGCACACAGAGCAGTGTGGGTGCAAGATTCTCTGTGGAGTCGCTGACTCTTTTCAAGGCCTGATGGCCAGTGCCACCTGTGCACAGCGCTGCCCTCGGGGCTCTGGCCCACGATCCTGCAGATGCAGGTCGCCGTGATTCGTTGTTTTTAGTTTTCTAATTTTTTACTTTCTAATTTATTCATTTATTTATTTATGAGACAGGGTCTCTCACTGTGTTGCCCAGGCTGGAGTGCAGTGGTGTGATCATAGCTCTCTGCAGCCTTGAATTCCTGGGCTCAAGCAGTCCGCCCACCTTCGCCTCCCAGCTAGCTGGGACTGCAGGCATGCACCACCACATCTAACTGATTTTGAATTTTTTGTAAAGATAAGGTCTCTCTGTCTTGCCCAGGCTGGTCTTAAACTCCTGGGCTCAAGTAATCCTTTTGGGAGGCCAAGCCCTCCCAAAGTGCTAGGCTCACAGACGTAAGCCGCTGCTCAGCCCTAATTTGTAGGCTTTTGTTTGGAAATAATTTCATGCTTCCGGAAAAGTTGCAAGAATAAGAACAGTCCCATGAGCGCTCAAGTGCCCTTGCCCAGAGACCCTGTGGCTAGCATTGCTCCTGTCGCCTCTGAGTGCTTTTGGGGTGGGTCGTGGCGTGAGAGCATGTGCTCCCTCAGGATGTCTTCCAGGTAGCTCAGGGCACTTGTTACCAAGAGTAAATCTGGCCCCGTTCCATCTCAGCCAGCGTCCTGTTCCTCCAGGTTGGCTCTACCCCAGCTGCCTTTCTCTCCTTAGCCTTTTTTAATCTGGAAAAATTCCACACCTTTTGTCATTTTGATATTTTTAAGGTAGTAGTCACCCTGTTTAAAACAGATCATTCCAGCCTGGGCAAACTAGTGAGACCCCATCTCCAAAAAAAATACAAAAATTAGCCAGGCGTGGTGGCAGGTGCCTATGGTCTCAACTGCCTGGGAGGCTGAGGTGAGGAGATCCCTTGAACCCGAGGGGTTGAGGCTGCAGTGAGCTGAGATCACTCCAGCCTGAGCGACAGAGTGAGACTCCGTGTCACAGTAAATAAATAAAATAGAGAGTTCCTTGGTTTGGGTTTGTCTGACAGTTTTTCAGGAGGGTACTACACAGATGGTGTTGGGTCCTCCTGGGCCCCGCATCCACAGACACCGCTGGCAGCATGACCTCTGACCCCGAAGGAAGACTCACCTGTGCTCTCCTCGATGCAGCTGCTGCCTCCTGGCGCCTGTAGGCGCTCTGGCCCCGGCTCCCTGTCTGGTGCTTTGTGCCTCTGTGTCATTGGTCTTTCCAGGACTCTGCGTAACCTTGTTTCCCAGAGCCCACGCACCTTCCATACTTGCGATCAGCACTCGGCCTTGACCTGAGCAGGAGTACTGCTCTCTCGTTGTATATTCATTTGTTCGTTGGTGTGGGCTCTGAGCTCCGTTGGCTTTTTTCAGGGTTTACGTTGCTCTTGCCCTTCACTGGCTTGGTGCACATAGGCCCAGATAGGCCCCTGAGTGTCTCACTGGCTCCTGTGTCCTTGACGTCCTCATTCCTCTGAGTGCTTCCTCCTGGCACAGCTGCCCTGCACAGCCCTGGAATCAGCTGTTTGTCTGGGGAGTGCTGGTTTCTTTTAGGGAATACTGACCACTCTTAGAGAACAAGGTCTGGGTTCTTAGAAGACTCAGTGCTACTGCAGTGTATTTGCTTTTTGGCCTCTTAAGCACACAGAACTAGAAAATTATGCAGGAGTGTGCACATGTACACACGTAGGTACCCAAGCACACATGCTCACCTCCAGGGACACACATACACACAGGTTCACAAGCTCACATGCACGCCTCCATGCACACATGCAGACACACAGGTACACAAGTGTGCACACACTTCCATGCACACTCACACAGGTACACAAGTGCTCACACATGTCTACACACACGTGAGTACATGAGCATGCACGCATGGCTACACACATACACAAGTGTGCACACACGCCCTCATATACATGCACACAGGTACACGAGTGTGTACACACGTCTCCACACATACGCGAGTACATGAGCATGCATTCATGCCTCCACACACACAGGTACACAAGCGTACATGCCTCCATGCACGTGCACACAAGTACACAAGCGCACACGCACGCCTCCACGCACATGCACGCAGGTACACAAGCATGCACGCATACCTCCACACACGCGTTCTAGAAATGCCGAGCGCACACGGTGCTCCAGTCCCGTCCCTCCCACAGGGAGTTGCTCTGTGGTCTCCTCTTCCGTCACATCTCTTCTTTCCTGGCTCCCAAGAACACCAGCACGTTTACTCACTTGCTCATCTGATAATTTGTCTAAAATTGTTTCAGAATTACTTCACCCATTCCACTACAAAAATATATGCACTAAAAAAAGTCAGGATTCATTTGCATTCCCTCACATGCACATTTCTCTCAGGAATGCGGAACACAGACTCAGCCTGTGTTCGTAAGTTGTTTGGATTAGCTCTTTCTCTTTTCTTCATTATGGTTCTGACATCCGTTGGTTCATTACTTTCAGTTAGAGATTTTTTCTCTACCTTCCCATTCTTCCTGCTATAATTTCGTCTTTTAAATATGTAGGCCATCCGCACGCCCCCAAAGCCCCAACCATACACAGGCACATTGGGGCCCCTGCCCCGTGCCCTTTCTGCACCCGCCTACCTGCTGCAGGCAGAAACTCGTCTTGTTTTCAGTTTATCTCCTGGGTTTCTGTTTGTAAGAATAAACAGATGTTGGTATGTTTTCTTATTCCCCTTCTTTCTTACAGAAGGGTATCATGGTTTATGTATTCTTTGCACAATTTGCTTTTTCCACTTAAAACATCTCCTCGACATCACTTCCTCTCAGACCATTGAGATTGTCCTCCTTTTTTGACGCTTCCTGGGCCTCTGTTGTGTGAGTGCCCCAGTCTTGTGTTGGCCCTGTGGGTAATTTCGAATATTTTGCAATTACAAGTAATGCTGCAGTCTGCTTGTGTAATTCTGTGTTTTGGGAGGTGCGTCTGCAGGTGAGTTTCTGATGAGGGACTGCAAGGTCGAAGGTTGCCTTTGCCTGATGCTCGCGCTGTCTGCCATTCCTGTGAGCAGCAGCAACCCCGGCCCTCGGGGCCTGTTGACCGCTACCCCTGTCAGATCCCCGGGTGTGTGCCTGGGGTCTCTGGGCAGCTTGGGCTTTGGGGCCCTGATGACCGCTGAAGCAGGCACCCTCCATGTGTTACTGCAACTTTGTGAATCGCCTGCTCTTATCTTTTGCCTATTTTTCTGTAGTTTCTTTTATCTTTTCATGCTCAAATTTGTATATTAAAAACATGAGCTCTTTGTCTATAATTTGTATTGTAAATGTTCCACTAAATGTGTCCAAAAGCCAAAATCGGTTTTAGTTTATTTGTAGTTTTTGCATGTAAAAGGTTTTGAATCTTTGTATAATCAGGTTGGCCATGGAGGCTGCCTGTGCTCTGTGAGGGGTACCACATCTCTCATGTCCTGGCTCTGTAAGGAGCCGGGCCTGCTTCTGCCCGTCCGTCTGGTCCTGCTGGCCTCCCGTCCTGTGCGCAGCCGCACCTGCCTCGTCGAGGGTCTCTTCTGCCCCTTCCCAGCCTCCCTGTGGCACCTCAGTATCCCTCCACTGACACCCACGGCTGGCTTCCAGGTTTCTCCTTTACACACAGTGCAGAGAGGGCCCCGAAGCTGTCCAGACTTTGAGGCCATGGCGGGCACCCTCGACTTCCCCGGGCTGCTCATTCCCTTGCAGGGATGGGCCGCATTTACTTATCCATGCATCAGGTGAAGGGCATTTGGTCTGTTGCCACTTTTTGGCTATGATGAGTCATGCTGCTATGAACGTTGGGGTGCAGATTTCTGTGTGAACACATTTTGATTACCTGGGTGTGGAATTGCTGGGTCAGGTGGTAACTCTCTGTTTAACATTTATTATTATTATTATTATTTTTGAGAAAGGTTGGTGCTTGTCAGGCTGGAGTGCAGAGGTATAATCACGGCTCTCTGCAGCTCCGACTCCCAGGCTGCAGCGATCCTCCCACCTCAGCTTCCCAAAGTGCCAAGATGACAGCCACCGCACCTGGCCTGTTTAACTTTTTTTTTTCAGACAAATCCTCACCCTGTTGCACCGACTGTAGTGCAATGGCACGATCTTGGCTGCAACCTCTGCTTCCCAGATTCAAGTGATTCCCAGGCTTCAGCCTCCCAAGTAGCTGGGACTATAGGTGCATGGCACCACACGCGGCTAATTTTTGTGTTTAGCTTTTTTTTTTTTTTTTTTAGACAAGAGTTTTGCTCTTGTTGCCCAGGCTGGAGTACAGTGGCACGATGTTGGCTCACCACAACCTCTGCCTCCTGGGTTCAAGCGATTCTCCTGCCTCAGCCTCCCGAGTACCTGGGACTACAGGCGCATGCCACCACACTCAGCTAATTTTGTATTTTTGGTAGAGACCAGATTTCTCCATGTTGCTCAGGCTGGTCTTGAACTGCTGACCTCAGGTGATCTGCCTGCCTCAGCCTCCCAACATCCTGGGATTACAGGTGTGAGCCACTGCTCCCGGCCAGTATGTTTAACTTTTTGAAGACCCACCAAACTTTCTTCCACAATGGCCACACCATTTAATGTTTCCACTTCCCACCAGCAACGTATAAAAGTTCCAGTTTCTCCACATCCTTAACAACACTTGTTATTATGGTTTTTACATTATTATTATTGCCATTATAGTGGGTTTGAGATGGTGTCTCTTGTAGTTTTGATTTGCATTTCTCCTATGGCTAATGATGATGAGCATCTTTTTATGTAGATGGGTTATTTGTTTATCTTCTTTGGAGATGTGTCTGTTCAGGTACCTATTTTTAAACTGGTTTTTTTTCGTTTGTTTTTTTCTTTGAGATGGAGTCCCACTCTGTCGCCCAGGCTGAAGTGCAAAAGCACGATCTCAGCTCACTGCAACCTCCACCTCCCAGGTTCAAGCGATCCTCTGCCTCAGCCTCCTGAGTAGCTGGGGCTGCAGGTGCCTGCCACCATGCCCAGCTAATTTTTGTATTTTTCGTAGAGACAGGTTTTCTCCATGTTGTCCAGGCTGGTCTCGAACTTCTGACTTAGGTGATCCACCCACCTTGGCCTCCCAAAGTGCTGGAATTACAGATGAAAGCCACCGTGCCCGGCCTATCTTTGTTTTCTTTTCTTTTTGAGACAGGATCTCACTCTGTCAACCAGACCTGGAGTGCGGTAGATAGGGCTCATTGCAGTCTCCACCTCCCAGGCTCCTACCTTTTTATTATTGAATTAGGAGAGTCCTTTGTGTATCTGAGTCCTTCATCAGGTGGATGATTTGTAGGTGTTTTCTCCCATCCTGCAGCTGTGTTTTCACTCTCTTGGTGGTGGCCACAAAAGTTTTAATTTTGATGAAGTCTAGTTTTCCATTGTTTCTCTTAATTGCGTGTGCTTTTGGTGTCATGACTTATATTCCATTGCCGTATCCAAGGTCATGTAGCGTCGCCCTGTCTATTCTAAGAGTGTTACCATTTTAGCTCTTACCTTGAGACCTTTGATCTACTTTGGATTAATGCTTGTGTGTGGCTTGAGGCAGGGGCTGGCTGCATTTGTTTGCAGGTGGACGTCCACCTGCACGTTTGTTGAAGAGACTCTCCTTTCCCCATTGAGTGGGCTCCCACCCTTGTATAAGTCTGCAGGGTAGGGAAACTTCTTGTTCACGCTTGTGTCCCTAGTACCTGGTAAACTGTCCGGCATGCACGTGGCACTCATTACATTCATCAGAAAAGGCTTATGTGGTCAGATCATTGTCTACAAACAATCACCTCCAAGAAACAGGAGCTGTAGGAAGGTTGCTTCTGCCTTGATGGCAGAACTCTGGGGTTTCCCCCGCCCTCAGTCCCCTGGGGATCATAGACATCTTGCATCCCCCCACCTCTGTCACCAAATGACTTATTCTCTCTTCCCAATTCATTTCAAATACTGTTGCCAAATAAATCTTCCTCGGACACACCTCACATTGCATTCGTGGATTGCTGCTGACCCTGTGTGGTAGAGGGTCGAGGTACGAGTTCCTTGACCCACATGATGCTGTCCTCCCCACCTCGTGCTATGCAGAGCCAGCCTGCAGGGCCACCAGCTGCACGCCTTCCATCCTTGCAGTCCAGCTCCAGCCAGTCTGTGGGACCCCTGAGGCCAGGCCATCCTCTGCATTCTGAAGCCCTGCCTTGCTCTGGGCAGTGGCTCCCCAAGGCCTAGTGTCCTCCATGCGATTGTCGCCCTCAGGTTCCCTGAAGGTCTGGGCTCAATGCTGTCCCCCAGGAGGTGCCCGGAGTATTCTGAGGAAGCTGGTGTTCTGCCCACATGCATGCAGAGTGCACTAAAAAGGGAATAAAATGCTATTCTTTGTTGAGAGAGAATTATCCCATTACATTCGTTTGAAAATGCATTTTAAACAAAAATAACAATTGGTATTGCTTCTTCTAGGGCATAGAATGTTCGATTCTCTGCTTTTGAGCTTCTCTGTGCTCAGAAAATCTATTTTGGGAGCATCTCAACTTTGTTCTGCTAAAATCTAACATAAGCGAGGAGACAACAGGAGAGTAGGCAGCGCTCCCCGGAGGAGTGAGGTGACGACACCATCCAGGGGAAGCCGCAGCCGCGCTGGCACGTGGGGCCTGTGCCTTCTGGGCAGGGAGGCTGTGTGATGCTGAGGCCACCTCACTGCTCGCCACGTTTGAACTGGGTCTACGTGGTCTTGTCCTCAGTGTGCACCCTGAGTTCTGACCCCAGACCTGACACAGCCCCGCCCTTCCAGGTGCTCAGGCCAAAAACCTTGCCCTTCCTTGCTCTGCTCCCCCGCCCCTCACCTCTCTTCTGGCACACACCCTGCCCCCCAGCACCAATAGCCTCTGGAGCCTTCATCCTGCTCCCCGTGGACCAGCCAGGAGGGTCCATTTATCTGAATTAGGTCAGGTGAGCCCACCTCAGGTCCTTCCTGGTGGCCTTGCTGCCCCCAGTTCCCCCAGGCCCAGAGATGAGCTTCCTGCAGGTGTCTGCTTGCAGGCACCTCCTTGGGGTTTCCTCGGGTGCCCTGAGGCTGCTGCATCTGCTGTTGTCCTCTTCAGCATCCCAGCAGGTGCCCCCACACTCTCCACCCTCCCCTGCCAGGTCTGTGCTCACGGGAGCACAGAGCAGCTGTCCATCAGGCTTCAGTCTCCAGCTGGGGAGAGGAGGTGTCTGCAAAGGGAAGGTGCCTGCTGGGTGACCATGAGCCTCTGGCGTTGCGCCTGAGACCTACACAGCTGCCTGGCTCTGGGAGGTCATGGAGCAAAGGTGACAGCCTGGCCAGGTTAAGGAGTAGAGGGGGGATGGGGGCTTTGCCAGGAATTGCCCCACTCCAGGGCCAGTGCCAGCTGTGGAAGGTGTCAAGGGTACAGTGACCAGGTCGCAGTTTTGGGAGTTCCTTCTGTCTTCGGCATGGAGAATGGCCTGGACGGGGCAGAGCAGCAGCCCAAGGGAGCAGAGGTGAGGGCTGAGGGTCAGGGTGACCCGACCCTCTGGCTGGGCCCTGGCGGTGTTGACAAGGCTCGCTGCTGGGGACCAGCAGGAGATAAGCCTCAGCCCTGGCTGGGGTCTCCATGCTGGCTCCGTGCCCAGGCAGGGCTGGGCAGCAGGTTGGGTTTAGTAGGGGCAGGAGTGTTTCTGGAGCTGAAGGAGACCCCTTGGCCCGTGCTGAGATGTCACATGGTGACTGCTGCTGCCCCAGCCTTCTGCAGACTGGCCTTGCAGTCACTTGTGCTAAGCTGTTCTCGATTGGTATAAGCACCTGATGGTGGGTGTCTTATGAAGAAAAGATGTTTAATTGGGTCATGGTTCTGCAGGCTGTGGAGGAAGCATGGTGCTGGCATCTGCTCAGCTTCTGGGGAGGCCTCAGGAAGCTTCTGATCATGGCAAAGCAGGAGCAAGGGCCAGGGAAGGCACCACACACTTAAAACAACCTGCTTTCACAACAACTCACTCTCTCTTGAGAGGGCAGCACTGAGCCATGAGGGGCCTGCCCCTGACCCAGGCACCTCCCACCGGGCCCCTCCTCCAACCCTGGGGATCACATCTCAACCTGAAGTTTGGGGGCAAGCATCCAAACTATCATCACCAGTGGTGAGAAAACACAAGTGACCTGTAAGGGCCGCTATACAAGGTCACCCATTGTGGCCGTGTCCTGACGACAGTGTTGGTGGCATCTTCCGGAGATGGCCGTGTCCTGACGACAGTGTGGATGGCGTCTTCCGGAGATGGCTGTGTCCCGACAGTGTTGGTGGCATCTTCTGTCAGGCCCTGTCAGGAAGCCTTCTCTGACCTCTGTCCCACACACCACATGTTGGTCCCTGGTGACCCCGCCAGGCTGGCCCTGTGTTCTGCAGGATGACCCTTGGTGGCCTCACATCAGTTGGGAGCATGGAGGGCTAGAAGTTGGCACCAGGGTCAGGGCCTTGTGGGCCCAGGCCCCAAGGCAGCAGTGACATGTTGTTCCCCTCTCATGGGTGGGGCTCCCACGAGTCTCAGCCTTTGTATTCCTCATGTACCTCTGTGTCTCTCAGCCTGCAGCCCTTGTCCCTTCCTCTTCCCAAGGCTTCTGGAGGAGCTAGGGCCTGGCCTGAGCCCCCACCTTGCAGACGCCTGGGTTGTGCCGGGGGCTGCTGATTCACACCAGAGGAAGAGCTGCATTAGGCCTCCAGCTCATCCTGGGTGTCTGCCACAGACCGTAGAGATGGGCCTGGCTTCAGGTGCCTGAGTAGGACGGCGGCATGTGCCAGCACATGGGAGCTGACCTCTGCCCTGCGCACCAGCCCCTCTCAGAACCTGGTTGCCCCTGGATTATGGGATCACGGGATTCCCTAGGGTCAGAGGGCCTAGTTGAGGAGGTGGTGAGCTCTGCTGTGTTTTGGTAAAGCTTCCTCATGGTCTCCAACTCAGTGTCCTCAAGAAGAGGAGTTGGAGCTCTGCCCCACGCTGTTAGTGTGGGAGGAGTTCACCCTCCCAGGAGGCTTCCTGCTGCCCTGCTCTGGGCGCTCCTGTCCCCAAGCCCCGGTGGCCCATGACTTCCTGCTCCAGGGTCGGCCCTGCCAGGACAGGCCACAGGGAGGAGCAGCTGCTGGCTGTAAAATGAGGCTGACTGTGCTGCTTGTATCATTTATGGAGTATAGAATTAACGTTTTAAAATATGGAGACTACTTATTCTCTTAAAATAAACTTATTTTAAAACAGTTTTAGATTTACGTGGAAATGGCCCAGGCAGCACGGAGGCCCATGTCCCCAGGGTCCGCTGGCCACTGACACCTTTGCCATCGCACTGCCAGCACCTTTATAGTTGATGAGCCTCTGCAGTGACTGTTACTAACTGAATCCAACTGTATTCAGGGTCTTAAGTTTGCACCTGATGTCCTTTCTCTGTCCCCGAGTCCTGCGTGACATTGATCTTGGCGTCCCCATAGCTCCTCTGGACTCAGCCTCTCCTGGCATTTGGTGACCTGCACGGCCTGGAGGAGGGCTGGCCCGGCATTGCCTAGTGCACTCCTCGCTTGGACATGCCTGACTGTTACCACGATTCGCTGGGAGGACCACAGAGGCGACGTGCCACTCCCATCTCACAGTGTGGTGAGCACACACAGTCCTGCCTATGGTGGCCGCGGCTGCCCAGCCGAGAGTCCTGCCCACGGTGGCCAAGGCCGCCCAGCTGAGGCTGCTGAGGCTTTGCTCTGTGCGTCCCCATGCTGCCTTCGGCTGCGAGTCTAACCCTCACTGGGTTTGACAGAGACAGGCATGGGCATCAGGTGGCCAGCCTGGGTCCCCAGCCTTGCTGGGTCGTACCCTCCCCTTCATGGGGCCCTGGGTGGAGTTTCTCCAGATGGCTCAGCGAGAACCTGCCTCCCGCACCCAGTCTAGTCACTCCCAGCTCCCCGCAATCCCCGCAGTTCTGTCCCTGCCGCATACGGCTGCTCTTCCCGCTGCTGAGGGAGGCTCAGGGCCGCCTCCCCCGCAGCGTGAGGCACATTGCTCTTTCTCTACAAACGTGTTAGCTCACACACGTGTGTACAGAGACGTGTTCGAGGAAGCGCAGGCTCACGACGTGCCCACCAGGCAGGCAGCCTCTGGCATCACCGTAGGTTTTGTGTGTCCGTGAGTCTCCATGCACCCCACAGCCTGCAAGCCCTGCCCAGTACCCTTGTGTGGCCTACATGCTCAGGACCCCCCAGGGCGGCCCTGCTGTGTCTTCTTGGGTCTGTGCGCCCTCTCTCTCATTCCTGCCAGGTCGTAAGTTGTAGGCTCAGGGCAGTGGCATCCAGCACACGTGGCCAGCCTGTGTGCATGCCAGCGGCGTCACTAGCTCCTTCCACCCCAGCTGTCCCCATGGGGCTGGGACCGCCCTTGCTGGTGTTCCTCGGTGTCCCAAGCTCTGCATTTCCGTGATGGTGGTGGATGCTCTCTTCTACCTGCAGAGACTGGCGGCCGATCTGTCTAAGAATGTTTCTTCTGGCCAAGTGCAGTGGCTCACACCTGTAATCCTAGCACTTTGGGAGGCTGAGGCAGGCAGATCAAGAGTTGGAGACCAGCCTGGCCAACCTGGTGAAACCCCATCTCTACGAAAAACACAAAAACTAGCTGAGCATGGTGGCAGGTGCCTGTAGTCCCAGCTACTTGGGAGGCTGAGGCAGAAAAACCACTTGAACCCGGGAGGCAGAGATTGTAGTAAGCTGAGATTGCGCCACTGCACTCCAGCCTGGACAACAGAGGGAGACTTCCTCTCAAAAAAACGTCTGTCTGTCCCTCACTCTTCCCCGCGTGGACCCCGCAGGCCTTTCCTGCCTCTCTAGGCATCGCCCGTGCTGCCGGGCCTTGTCCTCTGCCCGTCCTGTGCTCAGTCCCTCCATCCTTCTGCATTCGCTTGTGCTTAAACCTGTATAACATGTTAATTTCAGGGATTTATTTTTACATTTTAGATTTTCCACTTAATTCTTTTTTTTTCTTATTTTCTCATGTCACCTTAAAGGAAGATTTTCCACTTAATTCTTTATACATCCTGTACGTTTTCCTTCATATGTAGAAACTCATTGTGTCGTGAACGTCAGTCACAGGCAGTTTGGGTTCCACGAGTGCTGGCTCTGAACCTGGGTCCCCTGAGGGTCTGCTGCAGTAGCCCCTTTCCTTCTCTCTTGGTTTTTGGTCAGGTCTTCCTTTCGCTTGCCTGGCTGTCATTTCTTATTTGATGGCTGTATTAGCCGATTTTTATGCTGCCCAAGACTGAACAATTTATAAAGAAAAGAGGTTTAATTGACTTATAGTTCCACATGGCTGGAGGTGCCCCAGGAAACAGTCATGTGGAAGGGGATGCAAACAAGTCCTTCTTCACTTGGGGGCAGGAGAGAGAAGAATGAGAGCCCAGTGAAGGGGGAAGCGCCTTATAAAACGATCAGATCTCATGAGAACTCACTATCATAAGCGCAGGATGGGGGAAGCCACCCCCATGATTCACTCATCTCTACTCATTCCCTCCCATGACACATGGGGATTATGGGAACTACAATTCAAGATGAGATTTGGGTGGGGATATAGCCCATCCTGGTATATGACGTGAGCATGCTGCTGTGTGGAGTGCTGAAGGCTGCTGTCCCGCAGAGCAGACTGACAGCAGCCCAGGCTGGCTGGTGGCAGAGAGACCCCATCTTTGGGACACTCCTGCTTCTGAGCTATCACCCAGGCCCTTTTCCCTGGGCAGGCTCTGAGCCCAGTGTCAGCATGGGACCCGATGCCTGGAAGTGGGCATGGTAGCAGAGTGTTCTGGCCACTGCCCCAGGTTGAAGCCCAGTGTCTGTGAATGAGCCACACTCAGAGGCTGCTCCTGAGGTTGTCACTATGGTTAGGGGAGCCTGGGACTGCCGCATGGGGCCTGGCCTCCTGGGGAGAGAACTGTTCCCTACACCGCAGCCATGGGAGGGATAAGACTGGAAGATACTTGGGGTGTCCCAGGCGTACCCTGTGGGGCAGAGGAGAGTGGATCCCATCACCAGGGTGTGGCCCAGAACTGGGAGTGATTCTGGGCAGAGGGTTGAGCTGATTGCGTTTCCAGCAGTGTGAGAAACCTCATGGAAGGAAGTCCCATTGTGGCCACTGCTGGGTATGAATCAGCCTGAGACCAGGCCCAGTAGCTCATGCCTGTAATCCCAACACTTTGGGAAGGCAAGACAGATCACTTGAGGTCAGGCGTTCGAGACCAGTTTGTGCAACATGATGAAACCTCATCCCGACTAAAAATACAAAAAAATTAGCCGTGGTGGCACACACCTGTAATCCTAGCTGCCTGGGGATTGAGGCAGGATAATTGCTTGAACCTGGGAGGTGGAGGTTATGGTGAGCTGAGATCACACCGCTGCACTCCAGCCTGGGTAACAGAGCAAGACTCTGTCTCAAAAAAAAAAAAAAAGTCTTCCCTAAGGCATGGGGGTCAGATAACAAGAGTGGAGAACCTGGGTGGGCCATGGGGGTCGGGGGGGTGCAGGAATGCCCCATCGGCCCCTCAGGGAGAGCTGGGCTTCAAGGGGAATGCAGGGCACCTACCCACCTCCTTTCAACACTTGCCATTTTTGTTTATTTATGTGATCCTAGGATTCTCTTTCCCATTTAAACTGTGGGCCCTGTAGGGGCCCATGAGGGTTGAGATTTAAGGGCATGGTGTGTGCATGGGACTACCACAACCAGTGCCATCCTCAGGAGGCCCAAGCTGCGGCGTGTGGCACCGCGGGCGGGAGGTCCTGGCCCCGCCAAGCCTCAACCCTCCCTCCTTAGAGTGCTGAGCTGTAGGAGTTCAAGGTGCACCATATTGGTGTCCCTATGTTTCTAACAATGGGAGACATTGACACTTCGTATCATGGGCTGAGGTCAAGGTCTCCAGGGAGAGTTGCCCTGGAGCTAAGGGCGGGAGAGTGCATGAGGGGAAGCCGGTGCTGGGAACCCCTGGCTGGCCCCCTCAGATTCTCTGTGGTGCGGTGATTTGGAATGTCCATGGAGAGAAGGAAGGAAAACGGAGGTGAGGCCCTCGGGAAGAAGAGTGAGTCTGCCATTGCATCTGGGGCTGGGACCTGCAGAGGCTTCTGGGTAGTCCCATCCCTTCCTGCTGCAGGGTTCCCCTTACTGGTCCTGTGGAAGCAGAGAGGGACACAGGGGCAATCGAGAGAAGGCGTCCAAGCCTTCAGAGACCTGGACAAGTGGAAGGAGACACCTTGGCTCTGGGTGGAGACCGAAGTTCCACCGAGATGCCTGGTTCTCCTAAAATCCATCCACAAGCTCAGTGCAGAGCCAACAAAGAGGCCAGTGGGGCTGTGAATGGAAGTTGACAAGCTGATTCTAAATTTCACTGGGAAGAACCAAAGGTCAAGAATGGCCTCCACACATGCCTGAGGGAGGTGAGGAGTGCTTGGCTTTGGAAGCAGCTTTACAGAGCCTCATAGCTAAGACACTGCTCGGGCAGAGACAGAGACGGATAGATCCGCAAAGCCAATTGGGAACTCAGACATGCTTATAGAAACTCAATTTTTTTTCTTTTTTTTTTTTTGAGACAGAGTCTCACTTTGTTGCCCAGGCTGGAGTGCAGTGGCGCGATCTCGGCTCACTACAACCTCCACCTCCCAGGTTCAAGTGATTCTTCTGACTCTGCCTCCCAAGTAGCTGGGATAACAGGCGTGCACCACCATGCCTGGCTCATTTTTATATTTTTAGTAGAGACAGGGTTTCACCATGTTAGCCAGGCTGGTCTCAAACTCCTGACCTCAGGTGATCCACCCACCTCAGCCTCCCAAAGTGCTGGGATTGCAGGCGTGAGCCACCGCTCCCACCCAGAAACTCAATTTAAATTTAAGACAGAGCTGCCATTGTCACTGAGGAAACAGTGCTATTCAGCAGGCTGCCGAGCCCTGTCTGTCCATATGGGAAAATGGAATTTTACACAGTAAACAAAAATCAGGGCAGGCAGATCAATGACTTCCATGTGAAAAGCAACTTAGAATATCTGTGACCTAGAAGTAGGGAAATTTTCTTTAAAAAGGTCAAAATAGAGGCCGAGTGTGATGGCTCATGCCTGTAATCTCAGCACTTTGGGAGGCCGAGGTAGGCAGATCACCTGAGGTCAGGAGTTCGAGACCAGCCTGGCCAACGTGGTGAAACCCTGTCTCTACTAAAACTACAAAAAATTAGCCAGGCATGGTGGCAAACGCCTGTAATCCCAGTGAGGCAGGAGAATTGCTTGAACCCGGGAGGTGGAGGTTGCAGTGAGCCAAGATCATGCCACTGTACTGCAGCCTGGGCGACAAGAGTGAAACTCTGCATCAAAAAAAAAGTCAAAAGAGGAGAAATTGGCCAGACAGGGTGGCTCATGCCTGTAATCCCAACACTGGGAGGCTGAGGTGGGTGGATCACCTGAGGTTAGGAGCTTGAGACCAGCCTGGCCAACATGGTATAACCCCATCTCTACTAAAAATACAAAGAATTAGCTGGGCGTAGTGGTGGGCACCTGTAGTCCCAGCTACTTGGGAGGCTGAGGCAGGAGAATCGCTTGAACCCGGGAGGCAGAGGTTGCAGTGAGCCGAGATCACGCCACTGCACTTCAGCCTGGGCAACAGAGAGAAACTATGTCTCAAAAAAAAAAAAAAAAAAAGTGCAGATACTTCATGGAAACATGGCCCACTAAGTCTTTAAAACTTTAAAATTTGACATTTGGAAAGATTCTTTGCATGTCATGCTTGAAATATGCGCTGTTGTATAGAAAGATAATGTGTGTTTTAATTTTTTTTCCCCAATGACAGTAGTAATCTTGTGAACATTGTGGAACACTTGGAAAATACAGAAAAACAGAAACCACTGTAACCTACCACCTCACAACAGCAGTGCTAACATGACACATTCTTTATTGTGCGACTCTTAGAATTCCAGCCAGCAAGGGTAGACGGTGTGCTGGCCAGCTCAGTGGCATGTGAAGGCAAGAAGTGTCCACGATGCCGAAAGTCATGGGGGAACGCGCAGGCGGACCCCCACGGGACCCTCATAGCTACAGGGACAGCACAGGGTGCTAAGTGGGGAACCCGGGCCGAGTGCCCAGCAGGTGTCTCCTGAGCTGCCTCCCCTCCCCCCACAGTGTGTGCATCGGTTCCTGCTGCCGTCTCAGGGTGGTGACATGCAGGGAATCTGCGTGAAGCCTGTTTTTTTTTAACTTTTTTGAAAATAATGAAATTATAAAACAAAAAGTTAAAATTTTAAAAGTAAAAGGAAGAGAACATGATCGGAGGTATCAAGAGTGGCACAGCTTCCCCAGGACTGAAAGGTGCTGCCTAGATTTGGCCGTCCCTCACCTGAGGGAGACACAGGTAGCCCCCCACTGGCCTGTGTCTGGGCCCGGTGTCTACTGGCCCTTCTGCCCTCCCCACTCACCTCCCATCTGCTGAACCCCTGGGATCAATGCCTTTTCCCTGAAAACAAGACCCCTCACCCGCCGGTGGTGATGAGGACCAGGCCCATCGCAGGGTTAGGGGACAGCAGATGCACGGGCCCACAGCAAGGCTCCTGGCAGTGTCCATGCCAGGAAGCGCTCTGCACCGCTAAGGGGTCTTTATTTCCATGTAGAAACATGGAAGCACCCTGAGAAACGTTACCGAGCCGGAGGCTGTGCCCCCGGGGGGGATCTGAGCGCCGGCTGGGCTCTCGGCCTTGCTGCTCGGGGAGCCCTTGGAAGAACACACCTAGGGAGCCCAGCCGCACTTAGCTGGGCCCGAGGCCCACCCGGACCCCCACCCAGCTGCAGTGGAGGAGCTGCTGAGCAGGTGTGCCGGGGTGGCCCGCAGGCCATGCCGCAGTCCTGCAGGATGGAGCAGTGGGCAGCGCGTTTGCGGCCTGGGTGCCTGTGAGGTCAGGAACCTGTAACCACAGACAGTATGTACCCCCTACCTGGGGCCCAGGACCCTCAGGGGAGTGCCCTACCCTGGGGCGCTGGCGGCTCCCGGGGCTCCCGGGGTGCAGGTGCTGTGGGCTTGGGTTTGGTTTCCTCTGCGACAGGATTTCTGGGTTTTGCAGCCGGGGCTGGGGCCGGGGTCTGCAGGGGGCGTGGGCCTAGGCCTCCGTGGCTCCAACCGCCGTGTCGCTCTCTCCCCAGGCTGGAGTGGGTGGAGATCATCGAGCCGCGCACCCGTGAGCGCATGTACGCCAACCTGGTCACCGGCGAATGCGTGTGGGACCCGCCGGCCGGCGTCCGCATCAAGCGCACCAGCGAGAACCAGTGGTGGGAGCTGTTCGACCCCAACACGTCCCGCTTCTACTACTACAACGCCAGCACGCAGCGCACCGTGTGGCACCGGCCGCAGGGCTGCGACATCATCCCGCTGGCCAAGCTGCAGACGCTGAAGCAGAACACGGAGTCCCCGCGCGCCTCTGCCGAGAGCAGCCCCGGGCGCGGCAGCAGCGTCAGCCGCGAGGGCAGCACCAGCTCCTCCCTGGAGCCCGAGCCCGACGCCGAGAAGGCGCAGGAGCTGCCGGCGAGGACTGGGCGGCCCGCGGCGTTTGGGGCGGTGAAGGAGGAGAGCGGCAGGTGAGGGCGGGGAGATGCTGTGGGCGGGGCCGGGTGCGTGGAGTGGGCGGGGCCGGTGCGTGGAGTGGGCGGGGCCGGTGCGTGGAGTGGGCGAGGCCGGGTGCGTGGAGCGGGCGGGGCCGGGTGCGTGGAGCGGGCGAGGCAAGGTGCGTGAAGTGGGCGGGGCCGGTGCGTGGAGTGGGCGGGGCCGGGTGAGAGAGACAGGCAGGAGTGGGGGGCAGGTGAGGGCGGTGGGCAAGGCCAGGTGAGGAGTAAGTTAGGTGTGTAGGGGGGGCCCGACGAGGGCGGTGGGTGGGACTCAGTGTCCCTGCGCGTGGCCGGAGCCTCATCTGCAGTCCTTGGCTGTGGCAGCCGCCACCGCCGTCCCCGGAAAGACAAGGGAGCACTTTCTTGCCTCCTTGGGCCGCAGTCTGCTCAGCCTCAGAGGTCTCCGGGCCCTCTAACCCTGCCCTCACAGGCGCAGCCCTGGCAGGTGCTGGTTCCTAAGGGCCGTGTGGGAGGGTCTCACCAGCTCTCTCTGCTTATGGGCGATGTATATGTGGGGATTAGGGTGCGGGTGTGAAGGTGTGGGCCTGGGGGCTGCAGATCAGTGTGGATACTGGACACAGCTGAGGGGTCTCAGCAGGCTTGCGGGTGGTCCTCTAGCGTCACAGTGGCTCTGAAGGAGCACAGCCTGTGTTGGTGGGAGCCAAGGAGACCCCTGCCCTCAGAAGTAGGAAGAGGTCAGGGTAGAGTGAAAGGGCCCGGAGGGGAGTGGACCATAGGAAGCGAGTCCCAGAGAGGACAGTGGGGAAGAGCTGAGGCAGGTGGCAGGTGGGCAGGGGATGGGGGTGAGCCAGACAAGTGTCCCCCAGTGCCTCACAGCAGCTGCAGGGGATGCTTTGGGGTCCCATGGGGTCATAGATGGCAAAGGTAGGACTGGCCCAGGGATAACAGGCAGGGCCTTCCCAGAGCCCAAGCTGTGGCCCAGGGCAGACAGAAGCCTGGCCCCTGCAGGGACAGATGGAGGATCCTCTGCAGAGGATGGAGGAGAGGCTAGACCCCAGGGAGAAAGGCAGGGGACTGGTCTGCCCCAGTACCAGAGTTTAAGTGCTTGGCCAAGGTTGCCAGGGGAGCTGAGGACCAGGGGCTTTCTGCAGAGGTGGGAAGGAACCTGTCAGACTCATCTGACAGGTCTCATCTGAGGCTTCAGAGGAAGGATTGAGAGTGAACTGCAGAGCTCAGAGGACGGCAGGCTTCATCCCACCCTGCCCAGGTGCAGGCCAGAGGGAGGAGGGCAGCAGGTTCACCCTGTGGACCCAGCCAGCAGGATGGAAGGGGAGAGGGAGGCCAGGGATGGAGCCTGCTGCAGACTCGGCAGCAGGTGGGGCACGTCGTGTGTGGAGGGGCCCCTGGAGCACACGGGGAAGATGGCATTCAGGGCAGTTTGAGCAGTGGAGGCCTGGACGTGCCGTGGGTGAGCGGTGCAGAAGGCAGGCACAAAGAGGACCAGGGCCTGCATTTCACATCCCACCAGCAAATATGAGCATTTAAAGTTATCCACCGCCTTGCCGACGCTACTCACTTTCCTTTTTTGGTTTCTTTTAGCCATTGTACTGGCTGTGAAATGTCTCATTGTAGTTTTGGTTTGCATTTCCTTAATGACTAATGACTTCGAGCCTCCTTTCACTTTCTTGATGGTATCATTTGAAGAACAAAGATTTTTGTTGTTTTTGTTGATTTGCTTGTTTTTCAGACAGGGTCTCTCTGTCCCTGGGGCTGGAGTGCAGTGGTGTGATCTGCGCTCGCTGCAGCCCTGACCTCCCTGGCCCAAGTGACCCTTCTACCTCAGCCCCCCAAGTAACTGGGACTACAGGCACACGCCACCACACTCGGCTAATTTTTGTAATTTTTTTTTGTAGAAATGGGATTTCACTATGTTGCCCAGGCTGGTCTCCAACTCCTGAGCCCGGGCAGTCTGCCTACGTTTGCCTCCCAAAGCACTGGGATCACAGGCACAAGCCAGCACGCATGGCCAAAATACAGTTTTTAATTTTGGCCAGGAAAGGTGGCTCACGCCTGTAATCCCAGCACTTTTTGAGGCCAAGGAGGGCAGATCACTTGAGGCCAGGAGTTCGAGACCAGCCTGGCCAACATGACAAAACCCTGTGTCTACTAAAAGTACCAAAATTAGCCAGGAGCGGTCATTCATGCCTGTAATCCCAGCTACTTGGATGGCTGAGGCCGGAGAATCTTTTGAACCTAGAAAGTGGAGGTTGCAGTTAGCTGAGATCGCACCATTGTACCCCAGCCTGGGTGACAGAATGAGAGACTCTGTCTCAAAAATAAAAATAAAAATAAAAATTGACCAGTCATAGATTTTGGTTTATTTTTGGCCTCTCAGTTGATCTGCATTGATCCTTATGCCAGTACCACATCGTTTTGATCACTGTAGCTTTGTGATCAAAGTTTTGAAACTGGAAAGTGTGTCTCCCAGCTTTGTTCTACTTTTTCAAGGTTGTTTTGGCTATTTGGAGCCCCTTGCAATTCCATATGAATTTGGGAACTGGCCTTTTCATTTCTAAAAAAAAAAGAAAACTTTTGGAATTTTGCATCTGTGTGGGTGATCGTGTTGGATCTGTAAGGTCGTATCTCACCTAAGCAATATTAATTTTCTAATCCATGAACAGAGGATGTCTTTTCATTTGCTTATGTCTGATTTTTCTTAGCAGTGTTTTGTATTTTCTAGTGTACTATCCTTTCACCTCCCTGGTAAAGCTTATTCCTAGATATTTTATATTTTTAGATGCTATTGTAAGTGGAATTTCTTTTTTATGTCCTTCCAGATTGTCCATTGTGGTGTATGGAAACATAACTGATTGTGTGTTGATCTTATATTGTGCAACTTTGCTGAATTTCTCTATTAGCTGTAGTAACCTTCTTTTATATTCTCTGGGATTTTCTATATATAGGACTATGTCGTCTGCGATTAGCAATAGTCTTACATCTTCCTTTCCAATTTGGATGCCTTTTTCTTCTTCTTAGCTGATTGCTCTGTGTAGAATTTCCAGTGAAGTGTTGAATGGCAGTGTTGAAAAAGGCATTCTTGTTCTGTTCCTGATCTCAGGGGGAAAGCTTCCAGTCTTTTTCTGTTAAGCAAGTTCCTTTGTATTCTGCGTTCTCAGTGGTTTTATCATGCGGATTTGTCAAACGCCTTTTCCACAGCTGGTGAGATGATCACATGGTTTGCCCCCTTCGGTCCGTCTGTCGGTGTGGTGCATTGCATTGCCGCACCTCGTGTTGAATCCTTGAGGGTGGCTTCAGTTGTCACAGCGGCACCTGCACGTATTCGAAAAATAAAGAACCACTGTATGGGCATTCATGTGATCCATGAAACCCACGGGAACAATCTCAGGCTTCCGGGTGAACACTCACACCAGAGCAGGCCGGGAGTCCTTGGCCCTCCAGCAGAGTTTCCCAAAGGAGATGATAATTTAGACAGTTGTGGAGGTTAAGAACTCAAGGACATTCATGATATGTACAGGTGGAGCTCCATGGAAAGGTGACTGCAGCATCTTGTTTATGGTTTCAAAGAAATAAGTGAAAAACGAACCTATTGGTTTGCTGTAAATACTGACAGCCGTTAAATCATGTCATCCCTCTGGAGAGCAACTTCTCCCAGCCAGAAATGGGCAGGGGCTCATCTTATGCAAGTTGAAGCCAGATTTTGAGAATCATGAATCATTTTAGAAACAAACGGACAAGCAGGCTTGGTGTTAACATTTTTAAAAATAACTCTCCCTCAAGAGCCCGTGCTGTGCCACAGCGCATAGAATCTCCCGTTTCCTCTCACTGAATAGAACAGACAGCTTCGGGTGTGCACATAACTTCTCAGAGAATTTTTATCGGTGTAATGATTTTGAATTTGCTTTTAGTTTTGACTCATCTCTGCAATAGGTGAAGGAATCCGTTTCTTTTTATGATTCTATTTTCAAAACGTGTCAGTCACCCACACTGGCCGGGCTTTTCTTCCCCAGAGAGGCCCTGGATCTGGCCTCAGCCCTGCCCTTCACCCATGGGTCAAGGCCCACTCCCTGGGGACTGGAGTATCCCCTTTCCAAAAATATCCTGGGTATTCTGGGATGACATGGGGCTGCTGGGGCCAGGATTTCTGTAAGAAGCTATGTTGGGATTTTGACTAGAATCATGTTGACTTGTGGGTTAGTTTGGGTAGCTAGACGTCTTCATAATACAGTCACGTGCCACATAACAGTCAACAGCACATCACATATGTGAGGGTGCTCCCATAGGTTATAACACAGCTGAAAAACGCAGCTGAAAAACTTACATGACCCAGCGTGGTCATGTGCATATGTGAGGGTGCTCCCATAGATTCTAACACAGCTGAAAAACTTGTATGACCCAGCGTGGTCATGTGCATATGTAAGGATGCTCCCATAGATTATAACGCAGCTGGAAAACTTACAAGACCCAGCGTGGTCATGTGCATATATGAGGGTGCTCCCATAGATTGGTCATGTGCATATATGAGGGTGCTCCCATAGATTATTACGCAGCTGGAAAACTTACATGACCCAGCGTGGTGATGTGCATATGTGAGGGTGCTCCCATAGATTCTAACGCAGCCGAAAAACTTGTATGACCCAGCGTGGTCATGTGCATATGTGAGGGTGCTCCCATAGATTCTAACGCAGCTGGAAAACTTGTATGACCCAGCGTGGTCATGTGCAGCGCTGTACTCACGTGGCTGCGGTGACGCTGGCGTAAAGGGATCTGCTGCACTGCCATTTGTACAGAGGAGCAGCGTGTGTGCTTATGAACGGTGCATAGTACTTGATCATGATGATAAACGACTATGTCACTGCTTTATGTATTCACGATGCTACAGTTTTTATCATTTAGCATGTACTTTAAAAAAAAGTTAGCTGAAAATAGCCTCAGGCAGGTCCTTCCGGAGGTGTCCAGAAGGCACCATTACCTCATGATGGCTCCACGTGTGGTACTGCCCCGAAGCCACGATGTGGTTAGGGGAAGATGGTGGTTTTGATGATCCTGACATATGTAGGCCTAGGCTAGTGTGTGTGTTTGTGTATTAGTTTGTAACAAAAAGTAAATTTAAGAAATTTTAAATAAAAAAGCTTATAGAATAAGAATATAAAGAAAGAAAGAATTTTTCTATAGTTGTACAATGTGTATGTTAAGCTAAGGGTATAGAAGACTCAAAAAGTTTAAAGAAACTAAAAAGGTTATAAACTAAAAATGTTACAATGGACTAAATTTGTTACTGAAGAAATAAAAAGTTTTAAATGAACTGAGTGTCGCTTGGGCGTGCAGGTTGGCCCGGCCGTAGCTGTGTGCAGTGGTGCCCAGGGCCTGAGTGTCGCCTGGGCGTGCAGGTTGGCCCAGCCGTAGCTGTGTGCAGTGGTGCCCAGGGCCTGAGTGTCGCCTGGGCGTGCAGGTTGGCCCGGCTGTAGCTGTGTGCAGTGGTGCCCAGGGCCTCCACGCTCGCTCACTGCCGCGCACAGCCACTGCCAGCCCGGCAAGCTCTGTTCATGTAAGTGCCCTGTACAGGTGTGCCGTCTTTAATCTTTTACGCCATATTTCTACTGTACCCGTTCTATGTCTGGATATGTTTGGGCACACAAATACTCATCATTGTGTTACGGTTGCACCGAGCATTCAGCACAGTAATGCTGAGGTCTGGAGCCTCGGAGCAACAGGGTACACCACATAGCCTGGGTGTGCAGTAGGCCTATGGCCTGCGTTTGTGTGACTGTACTCTGCGATGTTCACGCGGTGACAGAATTGCCTCGTGACACATTTCTCAGAACATACCTGTGTTGTTCAGTGACGCATGACTGTGCAAAGTCTCCTCCATGTGTGAAGATGGTATGAAATGGCGCTATCGTGGTTCACCGCAGCCTCTAACTTCTGGACTCAAGCAGTCCTCCTGCGCCAGCCTCCCGGGTAGCTGGGACTGCAGGTGTGCACAGCCATACACAGCTAATGACTTTTTGTAGATACAGGCTATTGCCATGTTACCCAGTCCGGTCTGGAACTCCTGGCCTCAAGTGATCCTCCCGCCTTGGCCTCCCAAATGCCGGGATTACAGGTGTGAGGCACTGCAACTAGCCCAGCCCACTTTTAAATATTTTCAAATTTTAATTACAATTTCTTCTTCTTTTTTTTTTTTTTTGAGTCAGATTCTTGCTCCATCACCCAGGCTGGAGGACAGTGGTGTGATCTCAGCTCACTGCAACCTCCACGTCCTGGGTTCAAGCAGTTGTGCCTCGGCCTCCTGAGTAGCTGCGATTACAGGTGGGTGCCAGCACAACCAGCTAATTTTTGTATTTTTAGTAGAGATGGGGTTTCGCCATGTTGGCCAGGCTGGTCTCAAACTCCTGGTCTCAAGTGATCTACTTGCCTCAGCCTCCCAAAGTGCTGGGATTATAGGCATGAGCCGTTACGCCCAGCCTAATTATGATTTACGGTTTGACTCATTTGTAATTTAGGAATGTCTTCATTTCTAAAACTACAGTTTATTTTTCATTCTTATTCTTGATTGTCAATGTAAGGAAAGCATGATTTTCTTATTTTTTTGAGCCTTGCTTTGTGAGCTAACTCATAAATTTTTGTAAACGATTTTGACTCCTTCAAAAGAATAATTTCCCTTTTCTTTTTGTTGTGCCCAGAGTTCTGCATATGTTAATTAAATCAAATCTGTTCATTATGTAAATCAAGTTTCATCCTATTTTGTTTTTCTACCTGCTTCCTCCATTCTGAGAGTTAAAGTCTCCTCCTGGAATAGAAGAATTTGTTCGTTTTTGTTTCTCTTTTAAACTCTGTCAGTGTCCTTTTTGTTTTTTGAGACGGAGTCTCGCTCTATCACCCAGGCTGGAGTGCAGCAGCACAGTCTCGGCTCACTGCAGCCTCTGCTTCCCGGATTCAAACGATTCTCCTGCCTCAGCTTCCTGAGTAGCTGGTATTACAGGTACATGCCACCACACCTGGCCGGTGTTTTGTATTTTTTAGGAGAGGCAGTGTTTCACCGTGTTAGCCAGGATGGTCTCCATCTCCTGACCTCGTGATCTGCCTGCCTCGGCCTCCCAAAGTGTTGGGATTTCAGGCGTGAGCCATCCTGCCGGGCCCTCCACTTACGTACTGAAGCTGTGGGTTGGTTGCTCCTAAGTTTAGAATCATTTTCCTGCCACTTTTCCCTTTGTCGTTGTCTCTTACCCTCTTTACCCCTTACAGTGTTCTTGCCTTGTGTCAACTTTTAGTTTGTGGGGCCATTGTTTCTCTTTGACTAGAATTTGCCTCCTTTATTCGCCTGGTCTATTTCTTGTAAACGATGTATAGCTGTTTGGTGTATTTTTTTAATTTAGTCCAAACACCCGTCTTTTGTTAGGCAGAATTGTTCCAGTTATTGACAAGATTACCCATACAACAAGAGGGTTTAGTTCGTCATCTCATGTTCTGCTCAGCTTATAAGCTTTTCTTTTCTTTTTTTTCTTTTTCTCTTTTTGAGATGGAGTTTTGCCCTTGTCGCCCAGGCTGGAGTGTAATGACATGATCTTGGCTCACCACAACCTCCACCTCCCGGGTTCAAGCAATTCTCCTGCCTCAGCCTCCCGAGTAGCTGGGATTACAAGCATGCACCACCATGCCTGGCTAATTTTGTGTTTTTAGTAGAGACAGGATTTCTCCGTGTTGGTCAGGCCAGTCTCGAACTCCTGACCTCAGGTAATCTGCCCGCCTTGGCCTCCCAGAGTGCTGGGATTACAGGCGTGAACCACTGCACCCAGCTAAGCTTTTCTTTTCTGAGACAGTTTCACTCTTGTCACCCAGGCTAGAGTACAATGATGCGATCTCGGCTCACTGCAACCTCCGCCTCCCGGGTTCAAGCGATTCTCCTGCCTCAGCCTCCCAAGTAGCTGGGATTATGGGCGGGCCACCATGCCCAGCTAACTTTGTATTTTTAGTAGAGACGGGGTTTTGCCATGTTGGCCAGGCTGGTCTCGAACTCGTGACTTCAAGTGATCTGCCCGCCTCAGCCTCCCGAGTAGCTGGGATTATAGACAGGAACCACTGTACCCAGCCAGCCTCAGCTTATAAGCTTTTCTGTTGCTCTCTCTGTCTTCGTTTTCCCTACACCCACTCCTGTATGTTTTTGTTAACACTTGGATGGATGTCTTCCTGCCCTTGCTCTGATGTTTCTGTCTCTCCGAGTGTATCAGCTTAATGGAAGGAAAACTGAGAGGCCATAAATCGCACATGTTTAAAGCATACATTTTGATAAGTCTTGATGCATGTATACCCCCATGACCATCACCACAATTAAGGTGGTGCCCTTTCCACTGGTGCCAGAAGTCTCCTTGTCCCCCGTTCCCCTCCCACCTGTCTCTGCACAACCCCCCACATTCCTACGGAACCATTCATTTACCTCTGTCACTATAGATTAATTCGTGTTTGTAGAATTTTCCTGAAAGCACTCAAGCAGTATGCACTCTTTTTTTTGTCTATCATCTTTCACTCCATGTAATTGTTTTGACATGTTGTTACATGTATCAGGAGTTTATTTCTTTTTCGCTGCTGAGTAGTATACCATTGTATGGATGTACTACCTTTTGATGGGCATTTGGGTTGTTTGCAGATTTGGGCTATTACACATATTACCTGCTATGAACATTCAGATACAAGTCTTTGGACATACATTTTTATTTCTCTCAGAAAATACGCAGAAGTATTTCGAAGCTCTGTAGTTAGGTACATAAACATTTAGGATGAACGCTTGATGAATCTTTGTTCCTAGAAAACTTCTTTGCTCCGAAATCTACTTACATTAATGTTGGCACTCCAGGTTTCTTTTGATTCATGTTAGCATGACATCTCTTTTGTCAACCTTTTACTTTCTGCCTATTATTTTGTCTTTATTAATGTTTTTCTTATAGGCATCATATTATTTGGTAACCCTTTTTTATTCAATCTGACCATCTCTGCCTGTTTTTTGGGGGATCTAGACCATTAACACAGTGTGATTATTTACATGGTTCGGCTTAAATCTGTCATCTTGCTGTTTCATTTTTTGTCTCATTTGTTTTCATTCCCTTTTTCCTTCTGCATTAATCGAGCATTTTAAAATTCAACTTTATCTCCTTTTGTTGGATTCTTAGTTAAGACTCTTGACTATTTTTTAGCCATTGTTTTAGGGTTATGTATTATCTTATATTAACTTAGTCGACTTTGAAATGATATTGTACCACTTCATAAATGGTGTAAGAACCTAACAACATTAGGTTCCATTTCTCTCGAATTTTGTTCTGCTGTTGTCAAATATGTTATTTTTCTACATGTGATCAGCATCTCAATACATTGTTATTATTTTTACTTTACTTAAATAGTTATCATTTAAAGAGATTTTAATACTAAGAAAACATTTCTACATCAGCCCACACAGTTCCTGTTTCCATTGCTCTCGGTTGCTTCTGTGGATCCAGATTTGTGTCCATCTGGTGGCATTTCTTTCTGCTTGAAAGACTTCATGTAACGTTGATTGAAGTGCGAGTTTGCTGGCAATGACTTCTTTTGGCTTTTGTATTTTTGAAAAAGTCTTCCATCTTCTTTTTTTTTTTTTTGAGACGGAGTCTGACTCTGTGGCCCAGGCTGGAGCGCACTGGTGCGATCTCAGCTCACTGCAACCTCCACCTGCCAGGTTCATGTGATTCTCCTGCCTCAGCCTCCCAAGTAACCAATTATAGGCATAAACCACCACACTCGGCTAATTTTTGTATTTTTTGGGGTAAAGATGGGATTTTGCCATGTTGACCAGGCTGATCTCGAACTCCTGACCTCAGGTGATCTGCCCATCTTGGCCTCCCAAAGTGCTGGGATTACAGGCCTGAACCATCGTGCCTGGCCTCATCTTCGTTTTTGAAAGCTACTTTTGCTGGGTCTGGGTTAAGATTTATTCCTTTGCCACGCCATTGTCTCTGGCTTGCACTATTTCTAACAAGAAATCAGCTGTCATTCTTATCTTTCTATTTCTTTATATAATGTGTCTTTTAACTCCAGCTCCTTTCTTTCTTTCTCTCTCTCTGTTTTTTTTTGAGATGGAGTCTCACTCTGTCACCCAGACAGGAGTGCAGTGGCACGATCTTGGCTCACTGCAACCTTTGCCTCCTGGTTTCCAGCAATTCTCATGCCTCAGTCTCCCAAGTAACTGGGATTACAGGCGTGCACCACCATGTTGGCCAGGCTGGCCTCAAACTCCTGACCTCAAGTGATCTACCCAACTTGGCTTCTCAGAGTGCTGGGATTATAGGCATGAGCCACCACATCCTCAGTCAATTTCATTTTATTTTTTTTGTCTGTCTCTGTCACCCAGACTGGAGTGCAAAGGCATGATCTCTGCTCACTGCACCCTTTACCTCCCAGGCTCAAAGCATCCTCCCACTTCAGCGCCTGCGACCACGGGTGTGCAGCACCACACCCAGCTCATCTTTGTATTTTTCGTAGAGATGGAGTTTTACCATGTTGCCCAGGGTGGTCTTGAACTCTGGGACTCAAGCGATCCACCCACCTTGGCCACCAAAGTCCTGGGTTTACAGAAGTGAGCCACTACACCTGGCTCTAGCTCCTTTATTTTCTCCATTTTGCTTATTTTAAGCAATTTGCTTAAGATAGGCTTTGGGGTTCACGTAGCTTCTTGGGCCTATCAGTTTATAGTCTTCAACTTGTTTGAGAAATTTTCATTTTTTCTTCCAAAAAAATTTTTTTTCAGTCAGGTTCTTGCTCTGTAGCCCAGGCTGAAGTGCAATGGCACAATCACAGATGATGATAGGTTCAACCTCCTGGGCTCAAGGAATCCTCCCACCTCTGCTTTCCGAATAGCTGGGACCATGAGTATGCGTACCTCCATGCCCAGCCAATTTTTTTTTTTTTTTTTTTTTTTTTTGGTAGAGATGGGATCTCTCTCTGTTTCCCAGGCTGGTCTCAAACTCCTGGGTTCAAGTGATCTCCCACCTCAGCCTCCCATGGTGCAACAAGTGTGAGCCACTGTGCCTGGCCTTTCTTTAGATTGTGTGTGTGTGTGTGTGTGTGTGCGCGCGCACGCGCGCGTACCCTCACCTAGGACTCTGGTTATATCAGGTCACTTGAAGTCATCCTACAGTTCTCTGACTCCATGGGATTTCCACTTTCCTTTTCTTTTCTTTTTTTTTTTTTTTTTTAAGATGGAGTCTTGCTCTGTCATCCAGGCTGGAGGGCAGTGGCACAGTCTCGGCTCACTGCAACCTCCACCTCCTGGGTTCCAACGATTCTCCTGCCTCAGCCTCCTGAGTGGCTGGGATTACAGGCACACACCACCACACCTGGCTAATTTTTGGTAGAGATGGGATTTCACCCTGTTTCCCGGTCTGGTCTGAAATTCCTGATCTCAAGTGATCCGCTTGCCTTGGCCTCCCAACGTGCTGGGATTACAGGCATGAACCACCGTGCCTGGCCCCACTTTCTTTATTTTCTTTATTTTTCCTCTTCATTTTTTTGTAGGTTTCATTTTGGATCATTTCTATTGTGCTTTCAAATTCACTGACCTTTTTTTGTTTCTAGTGGTGGGTTTTGTTTTGTTTTGAGACAAGGCCTTGCTGTTGGCTTCTCTGGAATGCAGACATTCCAGGCTGGAATGCAGCAATGCAGTCTCAGCTCACTGCAGCCTCAACCTCAGGGGCCCAAACAAAACAATTCTCTCACCTCAGCTTCCCAAGTAGCTGGGACCACAGGCACACACCACCACACCCGGCTAACTTATTTTTTTTTTGAGACAGAGTTTCGCTCTTGTTTCTTGTTGCCCAGGCTGAAGTACAGTAGTACCGTCTCAGCTCACCACAACCTCTGCCTCCCAGGTTCAAGCACTTCTCCTGCCTCAGCCTCCCAAGTAGCTGGGGTTACAGGCACATGCCACCATGCCCGGCTCTAATTTTTGTATTTTTTAGTAGAGACGGGGTTTCATCATATTGGTCAAGCTGGTCTTGAACTTCTGACCTTAGGTGATCTGCCCGCCTCGGCCTCCCAAAAAGAGCTGCGATTACAGGCATGAGCCACCACACCCGGCCAATTTTTTTTTTAAGAGATCTTACTAGGTTGCCCAGGCTGGTCTCAGACTCCTGGCCTCAAGTGATCCTCCCACCTTCAGCTTCTCAAAGCATTAGGATTAAAGGCGTGAGCCTCCATGCCCAGCCCCAGGGTATTTTTCATTTCAGATGTCGTAATGCTTATTGCTAGAACTTTGATTGCGTTCTTTTTTGTATATTTTATATCTATACTTAACATGTTCAGTCTTTTCTCTAGCCTTTTGAACATATGGAATATGACTTTCTCTACTACTTTTATTTGTGTCAATTTGGGATTAGGTTCAGTTGAGTTTTCTTGTTACAGTTCCCTTTTTTTCTCCTTCTTCAAGTTATTGGTAGAGATACAGTGCATTTTGAGCAAGAACTTAAATCTTGTGAGCAAAAGTTGTGTGATATATGAGGGGAAGCTATCCCAGCAGAGGCAGCACCAAGTGCATGTCCCCAGAAGGAAGAGCATTTGGTGTGCTCAGGGAACAGCAGGGCCTGGTGCTGCTGCTCAGAGGAACCAAAAGGCATTGGCATTCCTGACCTTCAGAACCAAGTGCAGATGTTCGTCTGTTGTTCTCTGTGATGACATTTTACATGCTTCATCTGCAAAAATGTCTTTTTACACAGATAGGTACTGCCAAATACTGATATTAATCCATGGGCATATGATTTGGAAGGCATTTATCAAATTCTGCTGGATCTATATTTTGAGCTCAGAAAATATATCGGCTGCAAATTTGTGTGGGAATGGAAATCTCACTTCATGTTTTTAATTTTATACAGCATGGGAAGTAGATAAATCAGCTTGACATTACTTATGATTCAGACATTAGTTGTCATCAAAATAACTTTACTGCAATGTAAGCTTTGCATATAAGCACTATTTGCTTTGTAATGTTAGGTTGAATTCATTTAAAAATGTTGTCAAGTCTGCAACAAAAATTAATTTCCAAAGTCATTAATTCTGCATTTATTTATTTATTATTATTATTATTATTATTATTATTTTTAGAGATAGGCTCTCACTCTTGCCCATTTTGGAATGCAGTGGTACAGTCATAGCTCACTGCAGCCTTGAACTCCTGGGCTCCAGTGAGCCTCCTCCAGAGCAGCTAGGACTATACACATATGCCACCGTGCCTAGCTTTTTTGTTTCTTTGAGATAGGGTCTCGCTTGAACTCCTCACCTCAAATGATCCCCCTAACTCAGCCTCCTAAGGCATTGGGATTTTAGGCCTGAGCCATGGTGCCCAGCCCTTTTCAATGTTTAATAGTGGTTGAGGGAAGTTTTTCTCATTCAAAAAATTTTAGTGTTCGTCCTGAGTTTGCTAAAACATGACAGTAAAACTATGCCATTGTAAGCTGTTGAACTTCTGTGTGGTCAGGAAAGTGAAACTGTTCATCATCAATCTCTGACAAAAAATCATGGTAATGATGGCTAAATCATGAGAGTGCATGAAGTTCGTGTTGACACCACTGTTTCAGTAACTCATAATAGATTGAAATATTTTTCACAAAGTAGCTGCTAATGAATAGCACAATAACCATAGGCTTATATTTTCAATTATCTTTAGTTTTCATAAGCTTTGGGAGTTTGTCTAAGTAAGCCTTTTCTGATCCACATATATTCTTCACATGATCAATTGTAGTTCATCTTAGTAGATTCCACTTCAGTTCATACAGAATTTTCACAACTTATTTGAAAATACTGTGTGCTCTAGTTGTTCCACAGAGACAAGTGATAGAGGCTGATTCTTTGGTCACTTCAAGCTCAACATTGACTCCTTCAAACACAGCAGCAGCAGTAACATCTGTCAGCTCATCAAGAGCCAAGGAAACCCCTAGAGTCCTATGGAAACCATCAGAGTCTGATGGAAACCACTGGAGTGAATCCAATGGAAACCACTGGAGTGAGTCCGATGGAAACCATTGGAGTCTGATGGAAACCACTGGAGTGAATCTGATGGAAACCACTGGAGTGAATCTGATGGAAACCACTGGAGTGAGTCTGATGGAAACCACTGGAGTCTGATGGAAACCACTGGAGTGAATCCAATGGAAACCACTGGAGTGAGTCTGATGGAAACCATTAGAGTCTAATGGAAACCATTGGAGTCTGATGGAAACCACTGGAGTGAATCTGATGGAAACCACTGGAGCAAATCTGATGGAAACCACTGGAGTCTAATGGAAACCACTGGAGTGAATCCGATGGAAACCACTGGACTGAGTTGGATGGAAACCAGTGGAGTCCTGGGGCTATTGTGTTTCTCTTACTGTCCTCAACTCCTCAAGCAACTGTTCTTGCCAAAAGGCTAATAGTCTTAAGCAAGTTTATCATCTCTTGACACAGAGTTTTAGATGCTGTAATCAACATAATGTAATTTAACTTCACATCAGTGAACAGTTTTCTTTGGTTGGCTAACAAGTGAGCCACTTTAGAACATATATTAGTGTAAGGGTCACTTTCATTTTTGTAAAGTAATTTAATTCTGCTATGATGAAATATTCCATTTCAGAGTTTCTGTTTCTGTTTAAAATGTTTCTGACATTTTTGAAAGTTGAGTACTATTACTCAATAATACTCAATAGTTGAGTCTATTGTGATGAGTACTTGCTCTAGTAATGTTGACAAAATGTTCTTTTAGCACAGCTGTAGCATTATTGCCTAAGGAACACGATATTCATCTGATTCAATAACAGAATAACCCACACTCTGCTGGTCCTCAAGAGCATGATGCGAAGGCCCACTTGCAGGACCTCAGTCATCTTTCGGTGGCCAGTCAGAAATGGCAGGAAGGATGCTCTGATATAGATAGAGCAATATTATAAATGTGTCTGCCTATGTGGTTTTCTGTATTTCTTATTGTTCTGTACCATAATTAGGTATTTGAAGATACTGACCACCAGCCAACTTTAACATTTGCCATTTGTTTCTTTATTTTGTTTCGTTTTTCAGACAGAGTCTCGTTCTGTCGCCCAGGCTGGAGTGCAGTAGCAAGATCTCAGCTCGCTGCAGCCTCTGCCTCCTGGGTCCAAGCGATTCTCCTGCCTCCACCTCCCAAGTAGCTGGAATTATAGGCGCCTGCCACCACACTTGGCTGCTTTTTGTGATTTTAGTAGAAATGGGGTTTCACCATGTTGGCAAGGCTGGTCTCAAACTCTGACCTCAAGTGATCTACCTACCTTGGCCTCCCAAAGTGCTGAGATTACAGGCATGAGTCACTGCGCCCAGCCTGTTTGCCGTTTGTTTATACAGCTTATTTAAAAACTTTTTTTTTTTCTTTGAGACAGCCTTGCTCTGTTGCCCAGGCTGGAGTGCAGTGGCGCCATCTCAGCTCCCTGCAGCCTCTGCCTCCCAGATTCAAACAATTCACTTGCCTTAGCCTCCCGAGTAGCTGGGACTGCAGGCATGCATCACCGTACCCGGCTAGTTTTTGTATTCTTAGTAGACAAGGTTTTGCCACATAGGTCAGAGTGGTCTCAAATTCCTGACCTCATATGATCCACCCACCTCAGCCTCCCACAGTGCTGGGATTACAGGTGTGAGCCACTATGCCCAGCCTAATTACGTAGCTTTATATTACTGTTTATATCCTTTTTTCTGGATTACTTCTCAGCTATTTTTACATGGGGCTTTTTGCAGGGGGCAGAGTAGGGGATGAACATACCAAACATTCTTAAGTTTTAAAAGCACTCCTGCTGAACCTTTTTATTAGCTCCCTACTGTCACCGCTGAATGAAATTATTATTAGAATTACATGGCTGGGTGTGGTGGCTCACACCTGTAATCACAGCACTTCGGCAGATCAAGGCAGGTGGATCACCTGACATCAGGAATTTGAGACCAGCCTGACGAACATGGCAAAACCCCATCTCTACCAAAGATACAAAAATTAGCTGAGCATAGTGGCACATGCCTGTAGTCCAGTTACTCTGGAGGCCAAGGCAGGAGAATCGCTTGAACCCAGAGGTGGAGGTTGCAGTGAGCCGAGATCAAGACTGCACCGCTACACTCCAGCCTGGGCGGCAGAACAAGACTCTGTCCCCGCCTCCTAAAAAAAGGCAGTAAGCATATTAACTCATTTGGAAAGAAATCATATCTTTATGTTTATTGAGTTTTCCCATCCAGGGGTGTGTCTCCCTGTTACATATTCAAGTCGTCCTTTATAGCTCTCAACAAGACTTTGCAGTTTTATGTATTTATTTATTTAATTTTAATTTTTTTGAGATGGAGTCTCACTCTTGCACAGGCTGGAGTGCAGTGGCACCATCTCAGCTCACTACAACCTTCACCTCCCGGGTTCAAGCGATTCTCCCGCCTCAGCCTCCCAAGTAGCTGGGATTACAGGCACCTGCCACCACGCCCAGCTAATTTTTGTATTTTTAGCAAAGATGGGGTGTCACCATGTTGGCCAGGTTGGTCTCCAACTCCTGACCTCATGATCCACCCACCTTGGCCTCCAAAAGTGCTGGGATTACAGGCGTGAGCCACCGCGCCCAACTTTACAGTTTTATTCATATTGATACAACACATTCCTTACTCATCTGTGCCTAGTACTTTTGTTGTTACTGTTGCTTTGCTAAAGGTGAGCTTGATTTCCAGCTAGTCACCACCACGCAGCACAGCCTCTGATGGCAGGTGGCACGTCAGTGAAGTCTGTCAGCACTGCTGCTAGTTTCTCGGTTGATTTAGTTTCTCTAGGCTGACAAGCGATGATAATTTTTATCTCTTACAAATATTGGAATATTTTGTGGGGTTTTTTTCTTGTCCGATTGCATTGACTAACCCTTCAAAAACCGTATTAAATATTGGTGTAAGGATAATTCTTATCCGGGTGTGCTTTCAGCCTTTTGTCCTTGAGTGTAATTTGGATATTCTTAATTAGATTAAGTAAATTTTCTTCTACTTCTGGACTACTGAGAATTGTTATCATAAATACTTCCCAGTTTGATCACATTCCTGTGAATATCTGTCAGGATAATCACCTACTCAGTCATTCATTTCACAGATATTTGTTGTGTTCCAGTCCCTAACCTTCGGCAGTCACAGTCTCCAAGGGTATTTCTAACCGTGCTTCCTTTCCAGGTCATCGTTTTGTGTCTCGCTGAAGCTGTGATACTCACCCCATCTCTGTGCCCTTTGAACAGTAGCCCCAGCTCTAATGGTTCAAGCCTCTGAAACCCAGGTGTCCCAGCTGCCCCCTCACCTCTGGATGGGCACAGTGGTGTGTCCCTGATGGAAGGAGGTGGGCTCAGGGCAGAAGATGAAGAGCACAGCCTGTGGGCAGGAACCAGGTCATTCCCAGGAAATTGAGGTGGCAATGCCATGTTCTTAAGTCGGGGAAAGGCCGGTTGTTGTAAATGTGCCATCTTTTTCAGTGACTGCCCTTATGTTCATGCCTCCTTCATCTTGCTGTATTTCAGTTCTTCACCACCAGGAGGAGTGTTCCTTGAGAAGGACTATGAGATCTACCGGGATTACAGTGCGGATGGCCAACTTCTTCACTACAGGTAGAGCTCACTTGTCGGGTGTGGCCGTTTGCTACTGGGAGGGTGGCTTCCTCAGTGAGCCGGGTTAACTGCGAGTGGGAGGTGCATGGCACGCAGGGGCAACGCCACAGACCTAGAGCTGGAAAGGCCATGGAGGCTGCAGTGCCACGGGCCTGGGCAGAGCCCCTTCGAGCTGCCGCAGGCCCATTGGCAGCCCCTGTCCGGGAACCTTGTCTCTGCCTGACTTAGCCTGGAGCCCCTGGTGGAGCGGCAGAGTGCTGAAGGGTCCTCAGTGAGGTCCACCCCTGGCAGCTCAGGCCACACGTGCCAAAGCTCTTGCCAGGCCCGTCTGGAAGGTTGGCACTAGTCACAGCGGAGGGGTGGGCTTTGGCTTCCAGTAGTCCTGGGTCAGCCTCACAGACTGCTGGAAGGTTCTGGAGACCCCGGCAAGACCCTACTGCCTTCTCGCTGGGTGGGCAGGGCCCTCCCTCCGTCCTACCAGGTGTCTAGGGAGGGGCAGGCACCGGATTCCTCCTCCTTGGCTGGGTGGGGACCAGTGTGCCGTGGGGGATGCAGGACCAGGGCCAGCTGCTGTTTCTGTAGGGGGGTGTCCATGGCACCGTGGTGCTGGGGAGGAGCTGGAAGGCCTGAGGGGCTCGGCAGTTTGCACAGACGATTGAACAGCTGGAGCTTGGAGGTGGTAGTGGTTTGCTTCTTATGTTTGTATGTGTCGAGCGTTAGGGTTGTGGGAGGGGATCAGAGCCTGCCCTGGTCCCAGCAGTGTGGCAGTTTGATGGAGGGCAGGTTTTTTTTTCCTTTCTTTTTTTTTTAATTCTAAGACAAGTTAGCTATGGAGGGCAGGTTTTATAGCCGTCTCGAGCTTCCGCTTCCTCATCAGTGGGACGGTCTGGGCAGCCGACTCGGTGGTCACTGCAAAGTGATAGAGCCCAGCAGAAGGACCACCCCGCTGTGGCAGATGAGGTCCAGGCTGTGATCAGCAGCCTCGGGACTCCTGTGGACCCAGCACGTGCTTAGCGGACCAGCACGGCTGCTTCTTCATGGTGGCATGTGCCCACCTGGTCTTTGGTTGCCAAGCACTGCCTCAGCTCTGCCATCCCCAGGATGCCGTGCCATTCTCTCCCAGAATCGAGGGCCTAACTCACTGGCGGTGACTCTGACCTCATCTTCGGTACCCACAGAGCTTTCAGGGAAACAGGTGTCCCACATGTGGTGAGGAGGACCCTCTGGGTCTCTCTGGGATGTCAGATGGGGGGTGGGTCGCTAAGGTAAGCCCGCCCCAGCATCCTGCCCCTCGCATCTGCAGGGATGCTCTGGTGGCTCGGCCTCCTCCAGCCCCAGGGAGCCGCCTTTGGCCACATGAGCTGACACATCAGGTCCTGATCTCCACAAAGGTCCAAGATCCTCCTGGAGGTCCCCAGGTCCCGCAGCCCTCCAGTGGCTGCACTTCCTGTGGCTGCTGCCTCTGTTGTGCCTTTAGCCCCTCTCAGGCTGGCACCTTTCAGCCGGCTGACGATTCAGCCGCTGAAGATCCCTGTTCAGACCATGGGTGCGTCCGTGTGCTGGCCAGGCCCCCTGACACAGGGCCAACAGCTGTACCTCTAGGCCGTAGGCTATGGCTGGGAGGAGATGTAGCGCACATGGATCTCTGCGTGGGGGCATCAGGCTCCCTCTGCACCTGGTTGGGAGGAGAGGCCTTGCCCAACCCAGCGTCTGCTCTGAGTAGTGCAGCGCATCCCTGAGGGCAGTCCCTAGCCCTTGGCAAGTGTGGTGGCGTCCTGGCCTCCTCCTGTGACCTGTTGGGGGCTGCTTCACGCCAGGCAGCTCAGCCCCTCCTCACGTCCCTCACCTGTCACTGTCATCCTGTCGCTGTGACCTTGGGACAGAGGTCCAGTGGTGTCTGGAAGAAGAGGCTGGACCCACGGGGATGTGGGAGGCCTGCCAGTGTGCAGCAGCAGGACACTGCTCCGAGGGGCTCCGTGCCCTGGAGTGATGCATGCATGTTTAGCTGGGAGGGTAGAGCAGTGGGGGAGGTGGACAGCCGACCCTGTCCTGAGACATTCTCAGTCCTTTTTGCTGAAAGCTGCCACCTTTGCGTGTTCTAATGATACGTGGCGGGGGGACTCAAGCTCACCAGATTGACGCTTGTAGATTCAGCTGGCTGAGAGCAGGCGCCCAGCTGGATCTGCCAAGCCAGTTCTTCCTGTGATCTAGGGCTTCTGGAAAGAGGGAACTTAACTTCCTTGGGGAGCCAGTGAGAAGGCCCGCCATGCAGCAAGCTGGGCACACTTACAGATGTTGCTGACATTTCCTGGGGAGGGTGCTGAGTGTGCCAGGGTCCCACTGTAGCCGCTCCTAGGAGGTCCCGCCCTCAGCCAACCTGGACTCCCGTGTCCAGAGTGAAGCTTCCCTCTGGACACGCTGCAGGTCTGGGTGTGAGCTGCCGCAGCCGTGCGGGTGCTTCTGGGAAGTGGGAGGACAGCTGGTGTCCAGCCCCACACCAGCCCCACAGGGGCCGAGAGCAGAACAGATGCGGCCGGGCGCGGTGGCTCACGCCTGTCATCCCAGCACTTTGGGAGGCTGAAGTGGGCGGATCACGAGGTCAAGAGATAGAGACCATCCTGGCCAACACGGTGAAACCCCGTCTCTACTAAAAATACAAAAAAATTAGCCAGACATGGTGGCACGCGCCTGTGGTACCAGCTACTCGGGAGGCTGAGGCAGAAGAATCGCTTGAACCCGGGAGGCAGAGGTTGCAGTGAGCCGAGATTGCGCCACTCCACTCCAGCCTGGTGCCAGAGCAAGACTCCATCTCAAAAACACACACACACACACACACAAACAGATGCCAGCCAGGCAGGCCTGCTGGGCTCGGGAGGCCTTGGAAGCCCCACCACCCCAGAGCATGCCTGGTGCTTCCTTTCGCAAGTTGCCATCAACATAATGGACCACTGCGATGCCATGTGGGATGACAAGAAATAATGTCCCTGTGAAATAAACTACATGAACCCAATCCACTCAGAAAAAAAAAAGGAATTATAAACAAAAGCCAGGGAGCTGCTGACCCAGCCCTGAGATACAGTGAAGGTGTACTACTACCTCAGCCTGGTAAAAGCACATTGCTTCTGGTGTTCTCTGTGTACTGAGATAGAAAAAAAAACTCACCAGCTTGATAGCAGCACTCGGGTATCACGAGACCACATCTAGAACAGCAGGGATGGCAGTGGGGGTAGCCTGGCGGGGTCAGGCCTGCAGGGAACACAGGTAGGTGTGAGGTCACATCTGACCCGCAAGCTTCTCCCTTGCTCTCACCTCTCCTCACACTCACCCCACCCTCCTGGCAGCCTGCCAGCCCCTGCCTCCCTCAGCGACCCTAGACTGGCAGTGGAAAAGCGCCTCTAGGGCCACGGCGGGGCACCCTGTGCTGAGACCGTCTGCCGAGCCCTTCCCTAGGCCTGGCCCAGGCCTAAGGCGTGTCTGTTAAGAGGTAGAAAGCAGCGCAGATTGCAAAACTAATGCTTCACACTTACTGAGGGTTTTCCGTGTCAGTGCTGAGCTCAGGGCCTTACTACGTGCACACTGTTTTGTTGAATCTTCATCATAACTGAGGAGGAAACTGAGGCAGTAAGATGTTAAGTGAAATCCAAGCCTTGTAGCCACAGAGCGACAGACTGGAGTTCAACCCCAGATCTCCCGAACTCCAGAGCCCTTCACCCTTTAGCGTCCCAGGCCATGGAGGGCTGACTCTGCACCTGGCCCTCAGGGTTTGGTGGCCCCTACCACACTGGCTGCCACCATCCACGCCACCTGGCTGTTCCCTGGTGTCAGGCTAGGAGCAACCTCCAGCAGCCACAGGCAGAAATCCCAGGAACAGGCACCTGCACTCTGCCCGAGCTGCTGCCCTGACTTCTCACCTGGGTGCTATGGCCATGCCCAGCGGGCCCACGGCCCGGCGTTCTGAAACAGATCGCCCCACGGCCAGCAGGTTAGGGGGTCCCATGTCTTCATGGCCTTACCTCACCAACCACCCCAGTCAATGGGGAGTGTGGCCTTGTCCAGAAAGACCCCACCTCAATCAGAGGGACACAACTGGCTTATAAAATGTGTGGTGTTTTTACTTTTGTAGTTGTTTGTTTAGAGATGAGGTCTCACTGTGTTGCCCAGGCTGGTCTCAAACTCCTGGCTTCAAGTGATCCTTCCTCCACAGCCTCCCCAGGTGCTCGGATTACAGATGTGAGCCACCATGCCTGGCCGAATTCCTGGGGTTCTTTTCATTTTTATTTATTTAGTTTTTTTAGATAGGATCTCACTCTGTCACCCAGGCTGGAAAGCAGTGGTGCGATCATGCCCCACTGCGGCTTTGACCTCCCTGAGCTTAAGCGATCCTCTTACCCCAGCTTTCTGAGTAGCTGGGACTACAGGAGCACACCACCACGTTCAGCTAATTGGTTTTTGTTTTTGTCGAGATGAGGTCTTGCTATGTTGCCCAGGCTGGTCTTGAACCCCTGGGCTCAAGTGATCCTCCTGCCTGAGCCTCCCAAAGTCCTTTGGATTACAGGTGTGAGCCACCATGCCCGGCCATTCTACTTTTGTTTTTTGTTTGGGGTTTTTTTTTTGAGATGGAATCTCGCTCTGTTGCCCAGGCTGGAGTACAGTGGCGCGACCTCAGCTCACCGCAGCCTCCGCCTCCCGGTTCAAGTGATTCTCCTGCCTCAGCCTTCCGAATAGCCGGGACTACAGGCGTGAGCCTGGCCTGGCCCCGGCCACTCCCTATTTTTAAGCTACCTCATTTGTAGTATTTTGTTGTAGCAGCCTGAATAGACTAAGACAATGCGTTTAAGAGCAGAAACACAGCTGAATAGAAAAGTAGGAAACTGGAAGGTAGTTGAGAAGAAAATATTCTGCAGTATGGACTTGCCAAGCAATGGGAACTGAGAACACAGCGTGAAAACCAATGGGGTCAGCTGCAGTGGCTCACACCTGTAATTCTGGCACTGTGAGAGGCCAAGGCGGGCAGATCACCTGAGGTCAGGAGTTCAAGACCAGCCTGGCCAACATGGTGAAACGCCCTCTACTAAAAATAAAAAATTAGCCAGGCGTGGTGGTGCACCCTGGAATCCCAGCTACTCAGGAGGCTGAGGCAGGAGAATTGCTTGAACCCGGGAGGCAGAGGTTGCAGTGAGGTGAGATCACGCCATTGTGCTTCAGCCTGGGTGACAAAGCAAGACTCCGTCTCGGAAAAACAAAACAAAACCACGTGATGTACAGTGAGAAAGACTGCAGTTGGATCCCCAGAAGAGAGGAGAAAGGACAGGGTAACAGTAAGCTTTGGAAATTGTAGATGATGTCAGGCCGCAGATGTAGGAAGTGCTGTGCATCCCAAATAGAGGACCACACCCAAGGGGTCTCCAGGAGACTGAAGGTGGCAGAGGAGCCCCTCATCTCTCCCTGGGCCGTGTCCTGGGTCCAGTGCCCTACATGGCAGGCACAGCTGTGGACACAGGACCAGTGCTAACCTTGGGCCGCCGGGGCAGAGCACGTGGGCATCATGTCCACACATCCGCCCTGCGTTGCGGCCCAGGGCAGGGTCTCCCCTGTTGCAGATAAGCCAGTGGGGCTCGTGCACTGGGTTGGGGGGACTGGTGGAGCATGACTCCAGGGACTGTGGTGCCCTTAGCCAGGTGCGAGTGTTAGTGGGACACCTGCATTTGTTGGAGTGAGCGTAGTGACTGGGGCAGGGGCAGGAGAGGACAGTTAGTCTTTTTGGAGCTCACAGGAGCCCCCAGTTGGAAAATGGGGCCCTGGGACGCTGGTATTGTACCCTGCTCCTGGTGGGCTCACCTGGACCGCTGAGACTGGTCCAATGCCACCGCTGAGGGGAACACAGGACCCAGGCCTGCCCTGCGGATCAGGCAGCTCAGGAAGCATCTGCCCGGCATCCACAGTAAGAGGGCCCTGGCAGGGCTGCCCGGGTTCTAGTTACAGAAGCAGCTCTGTGCCTGGTCAGGGGCTGGGATCAGAGCAGACAGATGCCTGGTCGTGGGCGGCAGCTCCAGGCAGGAGAGCCCCAGGGGGAGGGCTAAGGGGCTGGGGCAGGACAGGTGTGAGGGGCTCCAGGGCGCAGGGCCCCAGTGTGGAAGGCGTACAACAGAGGGTTCGTGGGAGCCGCCCCCTGCAGCCCCCGAAAGGGTGGGGCGTGCCCAGAAGCAGCAGGCAGGTAGTGAGTTACCTGTGCGCGTCCACCCCCACAGGACCTCCTCGCTGCGATGGAACTCAGGCGCCAAAGAGCGCATGCTCATCAAGGTCGCTGACCACGAGCCCAGCTTTCTCGCCGCCCAGGGCAATGGCTACATCCCAGATGGCCCCCCCGGGGTCCGCTCCCGCAGACCCTCTGGCAGCCAGCACTCGCCCAGCCTGCAGACCTTCGCCTCGGAGGCTGACGGCACCATCTTCTTCCCAGAGAGGAGGCCGTCACCCTTCCTGAAGAGGGCCGAGCTCCCCGGGAGCAGCTCCCCGCTGCTGGCCCAGCCGCGAAAGCCCTCCGGGGATTCGCAGCCCTCCTCCCCGCGCTACGGCTATGAGCCCCCGCTCTACGAGGAGCCCCCACTAGAGTACCAGGCCCCCATCTATGATGAGCCCCCCATGGACGTGCAGTTCGACGCAGGCGGGGGCTACCAGGCCGGCTCTCCCCAGAGGTCGCCGGGCCGCAAGCCCCGGCCATTCCTTCAGCCCAACAAGCAGGGGCCCCCCTCGCCTTGCCAGCAGCTGGTGCTCACCAAGCAGAAGTGCCCCGAGCGCTTCCTGAGCCTGGAGTACAGTCCCGCGGGCAAGGAGTACGTGCGGCAGCTGGTCTACGTTGAGCAGGCGGGCTCCAGCCCCAAGCTGCGCGCCGGGCCTCGGCACAAGTACGCGCCCAACCCCGGCGGCGGCTCCTACTCGCTGCAGCCCAGCCCCTGCCTGCTGAGGGACCAGCGCCTGGGCGTCAGGTCCGGAGACTACAGCACGATGGAGGGGCCTGAGCTGCGGCACAGCCAGCCGCCCACGCCGCTGCCGCAGGCCCAGGAGGACGCCATGTCCTGGTCCAGCCAGCAGGACACTCTGTCCTCCACAGGCTACTCGCCGGGCACGCGCAAGCGAAAGAGCAGAAAGCCCTCGCTGTGCCAAGCCGCCAGCGCCGCCCCCACCGAGGGCCCCGGGGACTTGCTTGTTGAGCAGCCGCTGGCCGAGGAACAGCCCCCGTGCGGGACCAGCCTGGCCCCGGTGAAGCGCGCGGAGGGGGAGGCCGACGGGGCGCGGGGCGCGGCCGAGCCCTTCCTGGCGCAGGCTCGGCTGGCCTGGGAGGCGCAGCAGGCCCACTTCCACATGAAGCAGAGGAGCAGCTGGGACTCCCAGCAGGACGGCTCCGGCTACGAGAGCGACGGCGCCTTGCCACTGCCCATGCCCGGGCCGGTGGTGCGCGCCTTCAGCGAGGACGAGGCACTGGCCCAGCAGGAGAACAAGCACTGGAGGAGGGGCACCTTCGAGAAGCTCGGCTTCCCCCAGATCCTGCTGGAGAAGAGCGTCTCTGTGCAGACCAACCTGGCCTCACCGGAGCCTTACCTCCACCCCTCACAGGTGAGGGCATGGGGTCGGCCTGGGGCCAGCGTGGGCCCCATGGGCAGGGCACGGGAGACCTGGTGTCGCGCGCGTGCACGCAGCATGCAGAGCTCTGAAGCCCCGTGTCTCTGGGCCTGGGCACTCCTGCAGGCTGCCAGGATGCAGCCGGGGGTCCACAGGGAGTCCCCTGTGGGGTGCGGGCTTCTGGGGTGCCCTGGCAGTGCCTTCCTCATTCTCAGGGCACCTGGGAGCAGGAGGCCACACCCTGACTCGAGCCGTAGAACAGAGGAGGCCTCAGCAGACTGGGAGGGTGGCGGCCACCAGTGCTGTGGCCTGGGCTCCTGAGGAGCGGGCAGACAGGGTGTCAGGGGCTCCCTGGTGGTTCTTAAAGCCAGTCTCCAAGGCTCCCTCCGGTAGGAAGAGCTGCTGAGAGGACAGACGCCGCAGGAATTCTGGGATGTTGCACACAGCCCAAGGCCTCTGACAGGTTCCCCACCGGGTGGCTGGAGCTGGTGGAGGCTGGATCCCACAGCGGCCACGTGCACTTGTTCTCACCTCCCAACCCTGGCCTTTCACACTGCTCTGCTGCAGACACAGGAAGCCAAGGCAGAGGGCAGGCCTAGCGTCTGAGGGCCCAGGGGCGGGAGGAAGAACCCAGGGAGCTCCCCGGGGTGGGGAGGCCTCAAGAGCCTGAGTGGCCTTCATGGCCTCCAGGGTGGAGAGCTCAGGGCAGCTTCCAGTCCATGCTTTTGTCACTGCTCAAGAGGGCAGGCAGGAAAGAGGCCAGAGAGGCCTGGGGTGCAGAGCAGGGCCCTCAGAGCAGCAAGAGAGGGGCCTCCTGGAGGTCGGCCTGGGGTCCCAGGAGTGAGGGATTGGGAACCAGATGGCACCTTCACCTGGTGGGAACTGCAGCCTTCTGTGTCTGAACGAGAACACTGACACTTTGTTGGGGGGCAGCAGGATGAGGTCAGCCCCCCAGGGTGCCAGTGGGTGGCTCTCCTTCCTCCCACCTGACCCTCAGTCAGGTCATCTGGGTCACCCAACAGCAGTGCTGCTCCGGCCACCGTGCCCCACCCCAAGAGTGCAGGGCTCTGCTGTCCTGGCTGCCTCTGTGGACAGGCAGGGCTCCCCGGGTCTCCCGCCTCGGGCAGCCTTGTGGTGAGCAGACGGTGCCTCTCGCCTGGCTGGCTCTGGTGGGGCTGTGGCCCAGTGGGCCCATCTGCCTGGCCCTCTCCCTCCCCCGACAGCCCAGCCCCGTTTGTCCTTCTCAGTCTGAGGACCTCGGTGCCTGTGCCCAGTTTGAGAGCAGCCGGCAGAGCCGCAGCGGCATGCCCAGCTCCAGCTGCGTCTTCCCCACCTTCACGCTGCGCAAGCCCTCCTCGGAGACCGACATTGAGAACTGGGCCTCCAAGCACTTCAACAAGCACACGCAGGGCCTCTTCCGGCGGAAGGTGTCCATTGCCAACATGCTGGCCTGGAGCAGTGAGTCCATCAAGAAGCCCATGATTGTGACCAGCGACCGGCACGTGAAGAAGGAGGCCTGTGAGCTCTTCAAGCTGATCCAGATGTACATGGGTGACCGGCGGGCCAAGGCCGACCCGCTACACGTGGCCCTGGAGGTCGCCACCAAGGGCTGGAGCGTGCAGGGCCTGCGGGACGAGCTCTACATCCAGCTCTGCCGGCAGACCACCGAGAACTTCCGCCTGGAGAGCCTGGCCCGTGGCTGGGAGCTCATGGCCATCTGCCTGGCCTTTTTCCCTCCCACTCCCAAGTTCCACTCCTACCTGGAAGGCTACATCTACCGGCACATGGACCCAGTCAACGACACCAAAGGTAAGGTGTTGCTCGGGCTCTGCCACTGCTCGGGTAAGGGCAGTGGAGAGGGCTCCTGCTGTGCTGGGCAGCACCCAGTGAGTCCCTGGCAGCCCCCAGTGCAGGGCTGTGGCTCCACACACATCTGAAACACCACACACCCTGGGCCTCCGCTGGATATGGGCCTCTTCCTGGAGCCCCACCTGTACACTGAGGCGAAGAGCCCTGGAGCCCTGGCAGACACGAGGCGTGGGGCCTTGACGGCCACATCCACTCTGCACCAAGCCCACCATGGCCAGTCCCACTCCCTGGCAAAGGCAGGCACAAAGAGGCCAAGGGCAGAGCAGCTGTGATCAGGCCCCTGCATGCCTGCTGCACCTGCCTTCTGCCATCTGTGGCCTGGAGGGGTTACCAACCTGGCAAGACCCAGGCTGCCTGTTCTGGGCATGGTCCTGGCGGAAGGCTCCTGTGAGCAGGCAGGAGCGCGATGGCGGTGGCTCACACGCAGGTCATACAGCACCTGAGCTGTCCCATAGCTGCCCCATGGGGTTGTAAGTTGGAGCCGTCGTCATCCTGGTGCCTGCCTGGGGCAACATGGGAGGCCAGAGTGTGCCCAGGGCTCTTCAAGGCGATACTTCAGGTATCCTGGGCCCAGGCCATGGTGCCATCAGCCAGGCAGCCCTGTGTCTGCAGCAAGCCACCCTCCATCTCACATCATGGGTGTCTACAGGACACAGCCACAGAACTGATGTCCAGAGATGCACACACATGCACGCATTCATGCACACAAATATGTGGGCACACACGCTCACATATATACAGGCACATATGAGCATGAACACATGCATACACACTTGCATGCATACGCACACACACATGAACATGTGTGCACGAATATGTGCACACAGGCACGCACATGCGCACACACCCACGTGTGCACACGAACATGTGAACACGCTCACACATGTGCACGAACACATGCACATGCACACACCCCCACACATGCATGCACATGGCCACGTGTGCACAACACGTGCACACAGACATGCATACACACACATGAACACGTGCACACATGAACATGTGCATACGCACGAACGTGTGCACACACGCACCCAAAAACACGTGCACATGAATACACACACACATGCACATACACATGCATGCACATGCTCCAGGTGAGACATGCCATACTCTGCTCTGTGCCAGTGAGAGCCCACCCTGGTGTGGCCTTTGCCTCTGCAGAAATTGAGCCCCTGATCAGGGCCTTGCCGGGCCTTACCCCATCACCCCCAGCCCAGGTGAGGAAATCTTATGCTGCTGTGGGTACACAGAGGCAGGGTGGGGGCCACAGGGCAGTGGGAGGGTTCTGGGGACAGTGTGTTGGGTATAGGCACCACCCAGCCTGTCAGCTGTTTGTGGGGAGATTTTGGAAGCCATGTAATTTCACCTGACATGGACTTTTCAACACAAGATCACAGCAAAGGCGGAGCTTGACAGGTGGCCCAGGCTCCTGGTGTGTAGAGGACCACAGCAGGGAGCCAGGCAGGCTGGGCTGGCCCGTGAACCCCGTCCCTGGTCTTGGGCCCTTCAAGAAGCAGGTGGAGTCCTAGGGACTGTGTTCCTATTAGCATCATAGCTCACCTCGGCCTCTTCCAAAGGGGCCTGGAAATGTCGTGCCTGAGCTGGAGGCTGTGGAGCTGAGCCTCTGCTGTTTAGCACAGCATGCAGCCACAGTGGGTACCCAAGAGTAGGCAAGAGAAGGGCCAGGAGACAGATAGCCAGACAAAGGCCTGAGTTTCCTCATCTTGGGCCAGCTTACTAGCCAATGTGTGGCTGGGGCTTCCTGGGAGTTTGTGCCCCAGGCCGCTGCCCTTCACACACAGGCTGGTGTACTTTTGTCCTTGTGTCTTACACCTGCAGGGTCCCAGCCTGCATGGAAAAAGGAATCAGGGTCCAGCCTGGGCGTCCATGGCTTCAGAGTTCCACCAAGGAAGGCCCATGAGGGCCAAGAGCACCGTATGGGTTGGAGTGACAGTGGGCCTGGGATCTGTGTGGTCCTACTGGCAGGTGGCCCACGTCTAGGCTGTGGTACCATGGCCACCCTCACAGCCAGAATGCCATCTCCAGCCCCAAGATCCACTCCTAGGTTCGTCTGATTGGCCTGAGCCCAGAAGAGAGGCCTCTATATACAAGGTGACCATTCCTGCCCAAATGGGCCTCACACCCTCTTCAGCCAGCCTCCTGTCCCTAGGAGGTGCCACCTTTCACAGGCAGTTACTGGCTGCTGCTCAGAAAGACAGGCTCAGCCAGGCACAGTGTCTCACA